>JARWLF010000026.1:0-67970 GCA_029853055.1 Scenedesmus sp. KT-U | reverse complement strand
AAGGGTTTCGTCAGCACCGGCCCGTCGGCCCTGTCGCGAAGGGCGTCGCCCGCCGGCAGCGAGGTCATCAGCACCAGCGGCAGGCCGCGTCCGGCCAGGTCATGGCCCAACCCGTCGCCCAGCTGGATGTCGGACAGGATCAGCGTCAGGCCCGGCAGGTCAGACAGCGCGCGCGCCTCGGCCAGCGAGGCAGCCTCGATCACCGAATGGCCCAGACCAGTCAGCTGGTCGCGCACCTCGGCGCGGATCGCGTCGTCATCCTCGGCCAGAAGCACCATCTGCGGCGCGACCGGTCGCCAGGGCAGGCGCAGCGTCACCCGCGCGCCGCCGCCGGGGTCGTTGTCCAGCCGCAGCGTGCCGCCCGCCAACTTGGTCTGGTCATAGACCATCGACAGGCCCAGCCCCGACCCGCGCCCCTTCTTGGTGCTGTAGAAGGGTTCGGTCGCGCGCTTTAGCGCCTCGGGCGTGAAGCCGGGCCCGGAATCGGCGACGGTCAGTTCCAGCCATTCGCCGTTCCGGCGGGCTGACAGGGTGATCCGGCCAGGTCCGGTCATGGCGGCATTGGCGTTCAGGATCAGGTTCAGCAGCGAATCCTGCAGGGCTCCGGGGTCAAGAAGCACCTGACCCTCGGGCAGGTCCAGATCCAGATGAAGTTCCTTGCCCTCGGTCAGGCTGGGCCTGGCCAGCCGGGCCAGTTGCGGCAGCAGCCGCGACAGAAGCGCGGGTTCGGGCGTCAGGTCGCGCGGCGCGCTGATCCGCGACAGGCCCTCCAGCAGGGCGACGCCGCGGCGGGCCGCGGCCAGCGTCGCCTCGACATCCTCGGCCGCGTCTGCGGGCAGGTCGCGGGCGGCCAGACGCGATTGCAGCCCCAGGATGATGGTCAGCAGGTTCCCGAAATCATGCGCCATCCCGGAGGTCAGCTGCGCGGCCAGGCTGCGGCGGCTGGCATGGGCCAGCGCCTCGCGGGCCTGCACCTCGGCCGAGACATCGGTGGACAGGATGTAGACGCCCTGCCCCTCGCGGTCGGGGGTCAGCGCGATGCGGATGCGCCGCCCCGAGATGGGATGCGTGATCTCGAAGACCTGCGCCTCGCCTGCCAGCGCCCGGCGCATATGAGGTTCCAGTGTCGCGAAGGTTTCCGCGCCATGCGCCTGTTCCACCGTCTTGCCGACGATGTCGCTGGCCGCCCCCGGAAAGACCGAGGCCAGCCGGCGGTTCGAGAAGGTATAGCGGAACTGCGCGTCCATATGGGCGATATGGGCGGGGACCATCTCGGTCACCTGCCGCGTTCGGGCCTCGGTCCGGGTCAGGATGCGTTGCGCCTCGGAGAGGGCGGCATTGGTGGCGGCCAGCTTTCGGTTCGCCGCCGCCAGCCGTTCGGCATGGTGCAGCACCTGGTCGGACAGCGCATCCGAGCGCGCCCGCAGCAGCGCCTCTTGCTGCTTGATGTCCGTGATGTCGGTATAGACCGTGACCCAGCCGCCCTGCGACAGGGGCGCGCCCTCGACCGCGACCCACCGGCCATCGGCGCGTTCGCGTTCGAAATAATGCGGCCGGAAGGCGCGGGCCTGTTCGACGCGGAAGGCCACCGCCGAATCGGGGTCGGGCTGGGGGCCATATTCGCCGCGCAGGACCAGAAAGCGGATCGTGTCCTCGAAGCGCGTGCCGGGCAGGGTCAGCGCGTCGGGCAGATCGAACATCGCCTGATACTGGCGGTTCGCCACCCGCAGCCGCAGATCGGCGTCAAAGATCGACAGGGCCTGACCGATCAGGTTCAGCCCCGACCGGATCAGCTCGGCCTCGATTTCCGCCTGTGTCAGCGCCGTGTCGATCACCGGCTGGTGCATGGCCCCGTCCCCCCTGGCTGCCCCCCTTGTCGGGGATAGCACCCTGCGTCACGCGCCGAAAGCGCCGTAACATTTCGTTGGAATCCGGCAAAACTGCGGCAAGGATTGCGGACAAGACTGGGCCCGTTCGCACAAGGGCGGGGAGGCCCGGCGGACAGGCGCGATCCGCGCATGAGGGAGGAAACATGGCAGAGCGGCTGACGCCTTCGGGCGAATTGCGATCTGTGCCCGCGCTTCTGGCGCGGAATGTGGCCCGTTTCGGCAACCGGCCCGCCTATCGCGAAAAGGAATTCGGGATCTGGCAAAGCTGGACCTGGGCCGAGGCCGCAGACGAGATCCGGGCGTTGGCCCTTGGGCTTCTGGCGCTTGGCCTGAAGCCGGGCGATCACATGGCGATCATCGGCCGCAACCGCCCGGCGCATTACTGGGGCATGATCGCGGCGCAGATGTGCGGCGCGGTGCCGGTGCCGCTGTATCAGGACGCGGTCGCCGAAGAGATGGCCTATGTGCTGGGCCATTGCGGCGCGCGCTTCGTGCTCTGCGGTGATCAGGAGCAGGTCGACAAGGTGCTGGAGGTCGGCCAGACCGTCCAGGGGATCGAGCAGATCGTCTATACCGACAAGCGCGGCATGCGGAAATACGACCATGCCAGCATGAACGCGCTGGCCGATGTGCAGGCCGAGGGCCGCGCCGCCGCGCAGCGTCTGGGGCCGGAACTGGACCGGCGCATCGCCGCGCTGGATTACGATTCGACCTGCGTGATGCTGTATACCAGCGGCACGACCGGCAAGCCCAAAGGCGTGGTCCTGTCGAACCGCAACATCATCGAGACCGCGAAGAACAGCGCCGAATTCGACCGCTTGGACCAGCGCGAAGAGATCGTGGCCTATCTGCCTATGGCCTGGGTCGGCGATTTCATCTTTTCGATGGGTCAGGCGATGTGGTGCGGCTTCACCGTGAACTGCCCCGAGGGCGCGCATACGATGATGACCGACCTGCGCGAGATCGGGCCGACCTATTTCTTTGCCCCGCCCCGCGTCTTCGAGGGCCAGCTGACCAGCGTGATGATCCGGATGGAGGATGCCGGCCGCATCAAGCGGGCGCTGTTTCGCCATTTCATGGGCGTCGCGCGCCGCGTCGGCCCCGCGCTTCTGGATGGCCGCCCGGTCGGCGCGATGGACCGGCTGTCCTATGCGCTTGGCAAGCTTTTGGTGATCGGGCCGCTGAAGAACACGCTTGGCTACAGCCGCATCCGCGTGGGCTACACGGCGGGCGAGGCGATCGGCCCCGAGATCTTCGATTTCTACCGGGCGCTCGGCATCAACCTCAAGCAGCTTTACGGCCAGACCGAGGCGTCGGTCTTCATCACCCAGCAGCCCGACGGGCAGGTGCGCTCGGACACGGTCGGCGTGCCCTCTCCGGGCGTCGAGGTCCGCATCGCCGAGACGGGCGAGGTGTTCTATCGCAGCCCCGGCACCTTCGTCGCCTATTTCAAGAACCCCGAAAGCACCGCCTCGACCAAGGATGCCGAGGGTTGGGTCGCCACCGGCGATGCGGGCTTCTTCGACAAGGACAGCGGCCATCTGCGCATCATCGACCGCGCCAAGGATGTGGGCCGCATGGCCGACGGGTCGATGTTCGCGCCCAAATATGTCGAGAACAAGCTGAAATTCTATCCCAACATCCTCGAGGCCGTGGTGATCGGCAACGGGCGCGACTTCTGCACCGCGATGATCAACATCGACCTGACCGCCGTGGGCAACTGGGCCGAGCGCAACAACATCGCCTATGGCAGCTACCAGGAACTGGCCGCGCATCCGCAGGTCTATCAGACCATCCGCGAACACGTGGCCGAGGTGAACCGCTCGGTCGCTGCAGACCCGATGCTGTCGGGTTGCCAGATCCACCGCTTCCTGGTGCTGCACAAGGAACTGGACCCCGATGACGGCGAGATGACGCGCACCCGCAAGGTGCGCCGCGCCGTCATCAGCGAGAAGTTCGCCGACCTCGTGACCGCGCTCTATGACGGTTCGACCAGCATCTATACCGAGACCGAAGTGACCTACGAGGATGGCCGCAAGGGCAGCATCAAGGCCACCTTGCGCATCGAGGATGCCCCGGTCTTCGGCGACCAGCGCCAGCAGAAGGTGGCCGCGCAATGAACCAGATGACCACCGAAGGTTACGTCACCCCCGATGGCCGCCAGATCGGCGGCGTGCTGATGGAGCTGAAGAACATCACCCTGCGCTTCGGCGGCGTGGTGGCGATCAAGGATATCAGCTTCGACATCCGCCAGGGCGAGATCCGCGCGATCATCGGGCCGAACGGGGCGGGCAAGTCCTCGATGCTCAACATCATCTCGGGCTTCTACACCCCGCAAGAGGGAGAGGTCTGGTTCAAGGGCTATCGCCGCGGGCCGATGAAACCCTATCAGGTCGCCCGGTTGGGCATCGCGCGCACCTTCCAGAACATCGCGCTGTTCGACGGGATGTCGGTTCTGGACAACATCATGACCGGGCGGCTGAACCGCATGAAGGCGGGCTTTCTGGCCCAGGCGATGTGGTGGGGCAGCGCCGAACGCGAAGAGAACGAGAACCGCGAGGCCGTCGAGAAGATCATCGACTTCCTCGAGATCCAGAACATCCGCAAGACGCCCGTGGGCCGGCTGCCCTATGGCCTGAAGAAGCGCGTGGAACTGGCCCGCGCGCTGGCCGCCGAGCCGCAGCTTCTGCTGCTGGACGAGCCGATGGCCGGCATGAATGTCGAGGAAAAGGAGGACATGTCCCGCTTCATCCTCGACGTGAACGACGAGTTCGGCACCACGATCTGCCTGATCGAACACGATATGGGCGTGGTCATGGACCTGTCCGACCGGGTCGTCGTGATGGATTACGGCAAGAAGATCGGTGACGGCACGCCGGCCGAGGTCCGCAGCAACCAGGCCGTGATCGACGCCTATCTGGGGGTGGCCCATGACTGAACGCCAAGCTGACGCAGCCAACCGGGAGAGTGCATGATGGACCAGCTGATCTTTGCCGCCGAGGTGGTGCTGAACGGGCTGATGACCGGCGTGATGTATGCGCTTGTCGCCTTGGGCTTCGTGCTGATCTTCAAGGCCTCGGGCGTCTTCAACTACGCCCAGGGGGTTCTGGCCCTCTTCGCCGCGCTGACGCTGGTCGGCATCCAGAACGGGCAGGTGCCCTTCGCGCATCTGATCAACGCGGCCTTCGGCACCTCGCTTCATCATTTCGGCTGGACGGTGCCTTCGGTGCTGGCGATCCTGCTGACCGCCGGGGTCATGGTGCTTCTGGCCTTCCTGATCGAGAAGCTGGTCCTTCAGCACCTTGTCGGGCAGGAACCGATCATCCTCTTCATGGCGACGATCGGTCTGGCCTATTTCCTCGAAGGTCTGGGCGACGTGATGTGGGGCGCCGACATCAAGACGCTGGATGTGGGCCTGCCGCAGGGCATCTCGGACACGGTCGAAGAGGTCACCGCCAACTGGTTCGGCTATGGCTTCTTCATCGACCGGCTGGACATCTGGGCAACCGTGATCGCGGCCCTGCTGGTCGTCGCCCTGGTGGCCTTCTCTCAATACACCAAGCAGGGCCGCGCCATGCGCGCTGTGGCCGACGACCATCAGGCCGCTCTGTCGGTGGGCATCTCGCTGCGCTTCATCTGGGTCATGGTCTGGTCGATCGCGGGCTTCGTCGCGCTGGTTGCGGGGATCATGTGGGGCACCAAGTCGGGCGTGCAGTTCAGCCTGTCGCTGATCGCGCTCAAGGCGCTGCCGGTCCTGATGCTGGGCGGCTTCACCTCGATCCCCGGCGCCATCGTGGGCGGGCTGATCATCGGCGTAGGCGAGAAACTCTTCGAATTCGCCATCGGCCCGATGGTCGGCGGCGCGACCGAGAACTGGTTCGCCTATGTTCTGGCCCTCGTCTTCCTGGTCTTCCGACCGCAGGGCCTGTTCGGCGAACGCATCATCGAGCGGGTGTGACCATGGCGCTTCTTCGTTGCAGAAATACCCCGGGGGTGCGGGGGCTGGCCCCCGCTGACCGCGCTGAAAGGAACATCCGATGATCTACCGCGAGGCAGGCGACTTCAAGACCAGCTACCGCGACGACAGCCAGACCTTCCCGATCCGGCTGGACCGTTGGGGCTATTACATCACGCTTGCGGTGGCTTTCGGGATCATTCCCTTCGTCATCAACGATTACTGGGCGAATGCGGTCCTGGTGCCCTTCCTGATCTACGCCATCGCGGCGCTCGGGCTGAACATCCTGACCGGCTATGCGGGCCAGGTCAGCCTGGGGACGGGCGGCTTCATGGCGGTGGGCGCCTACGCGGTCTACAAGCTGATGACGTCCTTTCCCGATGTGAACATCGTCATCCACATCCTGCTGGCGGGCGGCATCACGGCGATGGTCGGCGTCATGTTCGGCCTGCCCAGCCTGCGGATCAAGGGCTTCTACCTGGCCGTCGCGACGCTGGCCGCGCAGTTCTTCCTGGTCTGGCTGTTCAACAAGGTGCCATGGTTCTACAATTACTCGGCCTCGGGGCAGATCAACGCGCCGACGCGCACCGTGCTGGACCATGCCGTCACCGGCCCGACCGCCACGGCCCCGGCGAAATACCTGATCTGCCTGGTCTTCGCCTTTGCCCTGGCCTGGGTGGCGCGCAACCTGACGCGCGGCACGCTCGGCCGCAAGTGGATGGCGATCCGCGACATGGACATCGCGGCCGAGATCATCGGCGTGAACCCCCTTGGCGCGAAACTGTCGGCCTTTGCGGTCAGCAGCTTCTTCATCGGCATCGCGGGCGCGCTTCTCTTCGCGGTCTATCTTGGCGCGGCCGAGGTGGGCGAGGCCTTCGGGATCAACAAGAGCTTCCTCGTCCTGTTCATGATCATCATCGGCGGGCTGGGCAGCATCTTCGGCAGCTTCGCTGGCGCGGCCTTCCTGGTCCTGCTGCCGGTCCTGCTGAAGAACCTGCTGGTCGGCGGGCTTGGCTGGCCGACCGATCTGGCCGCCCATATCGAATTGATGATCGTGGGCGCGCTGATCGTGCTGTTCCTGATCGTCGAACCGCACGGCCTGGCCCGGCTCTGGAGCCTGGCAAAGGAAAAGCTGCGCCTCTGGCCGTTCCCGCACTGACTTTCACTGCAAGAACCGGGCAACCGGCATCATCTCTGGGAGGAGACCCCGCAATGAAACTGAGCTTCACCACCCTGGCCGCCGCCATCCTGGCCGCCAGCCCCGTCCTGGCCGATCTGGTCGTGCCGAACATGTCCTATCGGACGGGCCCCTACGCGGCCAACGGCATCCCCTATGCGGACGGGTTCAACGACTACTTCACCCTGCTGAACGAGCGCGATGGCGGCATCGGCGGCGTGCGGGTGTCGGTGCCGGAATGCGAGACGGCCTACAACACCGAAAAGGGCGTCGAATGCTACGAGGCGCTGCGTCCGCAGAACCCGCTGGTGCTGAACCCGCTGTCCACCGGCATCACCTATCAGCTGATCCCGCGCGTCGCAGTGGACGGAATCACGCTCTACACGCCGGGCTACGGGCGGACCTCGGCCAAGAACGGCTCGGTCTTCGAATGGGTCTTCAACGCGCCCGCGAACTATTGGGACGGTGCCTCGGTGGCGGTCAAGCACATCCTCGATCAGGAGGGCGGCGACCTGTCGGGCAAGAAGATCGCGCTGGTCTATCACAACTCGGCCTACGGGAAGGAGCCGATCCGCACGCTTGAGGAACTGAGCCAGAAGCACGGTTTCGAACTGAGCCTGCTGCCCGTCGATGCGCCGGGGCAGGAACAGAAATCGCAGTGGCTGCAGATCCGCCGCGACCGGCCCGATTACGTGATCATGTATGCCTGGGGCGTGATGAACCAGGTCGCCATTCAGGAGGCCGTGAACGTCCGCTTCCCGATGGACAAGTTCATCGGCATCTGGTGGTCGGGCTCGGAAAACGACGTGCGCGCGGCGGGCGCCGGGGCCGATGGCTACAAGGCGCTGACCTTCCACGGCGTGGGCCGCGACTACCCGCTTTACGACGACATGCAGCAATATGTGTTCGATGCTGGCAAGGCCTCGGGCGCGGGCGACCAGATGGGCAGCGTGCTCTATTCGCGCGGCGTCTATGCCGCCGTCGTCATCGCCGAGGCGATCCGCACCGCGCAGGAACTGGCCGGGACGCCCGACGTGAACGCGGCCCAGGTCCGCGACGGGTTCGAGGCGCTGAACATCACCGCCGAGCGCATGGCCGAGCTGGGCCTGCCCGATTTCGGCCAGCCGATCAGCCTGTCCTGCGAAAACCACGGCGGCGACGGCCTGGCGCGGCTTCAGCAATGGAGCGCAGGTGACGCGCAATGGTCGCTGATCACCGACTTCATCGAGCCCGACGCGGATGTCCTGAACCCGCTGATCGAGGCCGACAGCGCCGCCTTCGCCCAGGAATCGGCCATCACGCCGCGCTGCAACTGAGGTCTTGACCGGCGGCGGCCCCGCTGCCGCCGGTCCCACGCCATCACGGGGGGATGCCCATGTTCGACACCGAACACCGCGAGACGCTTCTGGATGTGAACAACATCGAGGTGATCTACAACCACGTCATCCTGGTGCTGAAGGGCGTCAGCCTGTCGGTGCCCAAGGGCGGCATCACCGCGCTGCTGGGCGGCAACGGGGCGGGCAAGACCACCACGCTCAAGGCGATCTCGAACCTTCTGGCCTCGGAACGCGGCGAGGTGACGAAGGGCAGCATCACCTATCGCGGCAAGCCCGTCGGCGCCGCCGATCCCGCCGCCCTCGTGCGGCAGGGCGTGATACAGGTAATGGAGGGCCGCCACTGCTTTGAACACCTGACCGTCGAGGAGAACCTGCTGACCGGCGCCTATACCCGCCGCGACGGGGCCGCCGCGATCAAGCGCGATCTCGAGATGGTCTATGAATACTTCCCGCGCCTGAAGGAGCGCCGCAAGAGCCAGGCGGGCTATACGTCGGGCGGTGAACAGCAGATGACCGCGATGGGCCGCGCGCTGATGTCGCGCCCCGAGATGATCCTCTTGGACGAGCCCTCGATGGGTCTGGCCCCGCAGCTGGTCGAGCAGATCTTCCAGATCGTCAAGGCCGTGAACGAGGGCGAGGGCGTCACCTTCCTTCTGGCCGAACAGAACACCAACGTCGCGCTGCGCTACGCCCATTACGGCTACATTCTCGAGAATGGCCGGGTGGTGATGGACGGCCCCGCCGATCAGCTGCGCGAGAACCCCGATGTCAAGGAATTCTACCTGGGCATGTCGGATGCGGGACGAAAGTCCTTCCGCGACGTGCGCAGTTACCGCCGCCGCAAGCGCTGGCTGGCCTGAGGAGCCCAAGATGGCACATTACGACGCATTGGAAACCCGTGACGCCGAGGCACGGGACCGGGATCTGGCAACCGCTCTGCCCGCCGCGATCCGCCGCGCCAAGGCCGCGCCCGCCCTGGCCGAGGCCCTGACCGAGGTCGATCCCGACCGCGTGACCGACCGCGCGGCGCTGGCCCGCCTGCCGGTGATCCGCAAGGCCGATCTGTCGGCCGCGCAGAAGGCCCGGCCCCCTTTCGGCGGCTATGCGGCCCGATCTGTGGCGCAGTTCGACCACATCTTCCAGAGCCCCGGACCGATCTACGAACCCGGCATGCGCGAGGGTGACTGGTGGCGTCTGGGCCGCTTCCTGCACGCGGCGGGCGTGGGGCGGGGCGACATCGTGCAGAACTGCTTTGGCTATCACCTCACGCCGGCGGGGATGATGTTCGAATCCGGCGCGCGGGCGGTGGGGGCGGCAGTCCTGCCCGCAGGAACCGGCCAGACCGACCTACAGGTTCGCGCCGCCGTCGATATCGGCACGACCTGCTATGCCGGGACGCCCGATTTCCTCAAGGTGATCCTGGACCGCGCCGACGAGACGGGCGAGGTCCTCTCGATCCGCAAGGCGGTGGTCGGCGGGGGCGCACTGTTTCCTTCCTTGCGGCAGCTTTACGCGGATCGCGGCATCGCCACGCTGCAATGCTACGCCACCGCCGATCTGGGCAACATCGCCTATGAATCCGAGGCGATGGAGGGCATGATCGTGGACGAGGGCGTCATCGTCGAGATCGTGCGCCCCGGCACCGGCGATCCCGTCCCCGAGGGCGAGGTGGGCGAGGTGCTGGTCACGACGCTGAACGCCGATTACCCGCTGGTGCGCTTCGCGACGGGCGATCTGTCGGCCGTGCTTCCGGGCACCAGCCCTTGTGGCCGCACCAACATGCGCATCAAGGGCTGGATGGGCCGTGCCGACCAGACCACCAAGATCAAGGGCATGTTCGTGCGCCCCGAACAGGTCGCCGCCCTTGTCGCCCGCCACCCCGAGATCGCCCGTGCCCGCGTCATCGCCGACCGCGACGGCGAGATGGACGTGATGACCGTGCAGGTCGAGACGACCGCCGATTGCGCCGACCGGATCAGCCTGTCGGTGGTGGACATGCTCAAGATGAAGGGCCGCGTGCAGCTGGTGGCGCCGGGCAGCCTGCCCAATGACGGCAAGGTCATCGAGGACCGGCGCAGCTATGATTAAGCCTTGCTGAATGAATCGTATTTGATCCGTTAACTTGTCTGCCCGCCGGGTCGGCGCGAGATTGCAGCCTGAACAGGAAAGGTTGCGATCATGGCGGCGGGCAAGGGCAATGGCGGGACGACCATCATCATCAGGCGCGGTGGTGACAGCGGCGAAGGCGGTCATCACGGCGGGGCCTGGAAGGTCGCCTATGCCGATTTCGTGACGGCGATGATGGCCTTCTTCCTGCTGATGTGGCTGCTCAACGCGACCACCGAGACGCAGCGCAGCGGGCTTGCCGATTACTTCTCGCCCTCGGTGACGCGCACGCCGGGCTCGTCTGGGGACGGGGTCGAGCAGGGCGTCCGCCAGGCGATCGAGGAGGATCTGCCCGACAGCGAGAACGCCGCCCAGTTTCAGGAACTGGCCCGTCAGGTGCAGGACGTGCTGACCGGCACCGGCGCCGAATCTCAGCAGCTGACCAATCTGCTGAAGCACGTCGTCACGCGCATGACCGATGAGGGGCTGGTGATCGAGCTGGCTGACCTGACCGATGCCCCGCTTTTCGCCGAGGACGGCACCGCGCCCGAGCCCGTTCTGGTGCAGCTGGCGCCCATCATCGCGCGCGCCCTGGGCCATACGCGCAACCGCATTGCCATTTCCGGCCATGTCCGCGCCTATCCCGAAACGCTGGTGCATTCGCCGGTCTGGCCGCTGTCCGAGGGGCGGGCCCATGCCGTGCGCCAACTGCTCGAGGGGGCGGGGCTGGACCAGCGGCGCATGCAGCGCGTTTCGGGCTATGCCGACCGCAAGAACCGCAACGGCAACCCGATGGACCCGTCCAACAACCGGATCGAGGTGATTTTACTGAGATAGGCCGGGCTTCGGGCGGGCATTATCCGAATCTTAAACCTTGTCGGGCAGCTTCCGGGGGACAAGCTGAATCGAAAGGGTCCGTCCATGTCCATGTCCTCTGCCATGAATGCCGGCGTCGCCGGGCTCGCGGCGAACTCGTCGCGTCTGGGAACCATCTCGGACAACATCGCGAATTCGTCGACCTTCGGCTACAAGCGGATGGAGACCGAATTCACCTCGCTCGTGTTGAACCAGAACCGGGTGGCGGGGATCTATTCGGCGGGCGGCGTCCGGGCCAGCACCTCGCGCGTCATCGATGCCGACGGTGCACTGGTCACGACCTCGAACCCGCTGGATATCGCGATTTCCGGGCGTGGCTTCCTGCCCGTGACGTCGATTGTCGACTTGAACAACAGCTCGACGAACCTGCCCTTCATGATGACCCGGACCGGGGCGTTCGACACGGATGCGAACGGCATCCTGCGGACCAGCAGCGGGCTCGTGCTGCTGGGTTGGCCGGTCGACGCCAATGGCAATGTGCCGACCGTATCGCGCGACACGATGGGCCAGCTGGAGCCCGTGAGGATCCAGGCCAACCAGACCTCGGGCGATCCGACGACGCGGATCTCGCTTGGCGTGAACCTGCCCGCCAGCGAGACGGCGGCGGGTGCGACGGGCGTGACCCTGCCGATGCGGGTCGAGTATTACGGCAACCTCGGCACGGCGGAATCGCTGAGCTTCACCTTCACGCCCGACACCACCGCCACGGTCGGGACATCGAACACCTGGACGATGACGATCAACGACAGCGCGACCGATCCGGCGCTGAACCCGATCGCCAGTTATCGGATCGTGTTCGACGGCTCGCAGGCGCATGGCGGCAGCATTTCCTCGATCACCACGCTGACCGGGCAGGCCTATGATCCCGCCACCGGAAACATTCCCGTGCAGGTGGGTGGCGGCATGCTGGATCTGTTCGTCGGAACACTGCTTGGCAATGCGGGGCTGCGCCAATTCGCCTCCAGTTTCTCGCCGACGAACGTGATCAAGAACGGCTCGGCCGCGGGCAACCTTCTGGGGGTCGAGGTGGATGCCGACGGCTTCCTGACGGCCTCGTATGACAGCGGCTTCACGCGCCGTCTCTATCAGATCCCGCTGGTCGATGTCCCGAATGCCAATGGTCTTGCGACCTCGGATGGCCAATCCTACCGCATCTCTCCGAATTCGGGCAGCTTCTTCCTGTGGGATGCGGGCGACGGTCCCACCGGGTCCATCCTAGGCTATGCGCGCGAGGCGTCCACGACCGATATCGCGCAGGAACTCACGAATCTGATCACGACGCAGCGCGCCTATTCGTCGAATGCGAAGATCATTCAGACGGTGGACGAGATGCTTCAGGAAACCACCAACATCAAGCGCTGACGCCTGATCGGAGACGCAGATGAGCATCACCCGCGCCCTGTCGAACGCCATGTCCGGCCTGACCGCCACCGCGCGCGGGACCGAGCTGGTATCGGCCAATATCGCAAATGTCATGACGCCCGGCTATGCCCGGCGCGAACTGGCGATCTCGCCGCAATCCATGGGCGGCAATCTGGGCGGGGTGCGGATCGACGGCGTGGTCCGCGCCGTGAACCTGTCCATGCTGTCGGAAAGCCGGCTGGCAAGTGCCGCGCAAGGCGAAGCCGCGACCCGCGCGGCCTTCCTGTCCTCGATCGAGACGGTGATCGGCATGCCCGGTCAGGCGGGCGGCCTTGCCGCGCGTCTGACCGGGTTCCAATCGGCGCTGGCATCGGCCGCCGCGCGTCCGGACGACGATCTGCGCCTGCAGCAGGTGCTGCGGGCCGCGACCGATCTGACGCGGGGTTTCACGACCGCCACCGACGCGTTGCAATCCGCCAGGGCCGAGGCCGACCGCTCGATCGCCACGGAGATTGCGGCCCTGAATGACGGGCTCGAACAGGTGGCAAATCTCAATCGCCGCATCTCGGCGCTCGAGGCCACGGGCCAGGACGCGGCCTCCCTGATGGATGAGCGCCAGAGGATCGTGGACCGGATCTCGACCATCGTCCCTCTGAAAGAGGTCGCCCGCGACGGCGGCAAGATCGCCCTCTTCACGCAGGAAGGTCTGGCGCTTCTGGACGGCACGCGGCCCTTGCAGCTGGGCTTTTCGCATGCGCCCGTCATCGATGCGCACATGACGGTCGGAAGTCCCCTGTCGCTGGTCTCGGTCGACGGCACCGCGCTTGACCCCGGCCAGATGAGGTTGCTGGCCGGTGGCAGCCTTTCGGGGCATTTCGCCATCCGGGACGAACTGGCTCCGGCGCTGCAGCGCGATCTCGATCTGCTGGCGCTGGACCTGCAGGCTCGCCTTTCGGATCCGGCGGTCGATCCGACCCTTGCCGGCGGTCCGGGCCTGTTCACCGATGCGGGAGGGCTTGCGACAGCGGCCTCGGCCACGGGCTTGGCGGGCCGCATCGCAATCAATGCGGCGGCCGATCCTGCGCAGGGCGGATCGCTGTGGCAGTTGCGTGCGGGATTGGGCGCACCGGCGGCGGGCCCCGTCTCGGAAACGGCGCGGCTGAACGCCATGGCGGCGGCCCTGGATGCCGTGCGCCCGCCTGCGGGCGGCCCGCCGGGCGGCGCGCGGGCGTCGCTGCCCGAGCGGCTGGCGGAATTCGGGGCGGCCCTGACCACCCGACGCGTTGGCTCCGAGGCCGATCTGGCCGCGCGCAACGCACGCCTCAACACGATCAGCGAGCGGATGCTGACCGGCGGTGTCGACAGCGATGCCGAGATGCAGAAGCTGCTGCAATACGAACAGGCCTATGCCGCGAATGCGCGCGTCATCCGGGCGCTCGATGACATGATCAACCAGCTGCTGAGGATCTGAGATGGCCATTTCGACGATCGGAGACCAAGCCCGCATCTTCGCGCAAAGCGTTGCGACCAACCGCCTGAAGCAGTCGCTCCAGACCCTCACGCAGGAACTGTCCAGCGGAGAGGTCGCCGATATCGGGACGAGGCTGCAGGGCAATACCCGTCTTCTGGGCGCGATCGAGGCGCGGATCGGCGCCCTCGAGCAGTTCCAGCGCAACGTCGACGATGCGGCGATTCTTCTGGACGGCGTTCAGAGCGCGCTATCCGGCGCGCGAGAGATCGCGTCGCCTCTCGGGGTCGAGCTTGCGGCCGAACTCTTTGCCCATGACGAGGCCGCGCTGCGGGTCCGGACTGAGCGGGCCGCGGCGGTGCTGGATCAGGTGGTCGAGCGTCTCAATGGCGCGGTTGGGGGGCGCTTTGTCCTTTCCGGCCTGGCGAGCGATGTGCCGCCGCTTGTGCCGGGAGGGCAGATCATGACCATGCTCTCGGCGCTGACATCCGGCCTGACCGGTGCGGATGACGTGCGGCAGGCCGTCGGCGACTGGTTCGACGCCCCCCCGGGCGGCGGCGGTTTTCTGGATCATGCCTATCGCGGCACGATCGGCGAGCCGCAGATCATCCCGGTTTCCGCCGACGGCGCCGTGGCCATCCGCAGTTCCGCCGCCTCGCCCGAGATGCGCGACCTTCTCAAGACGCTTGCGCTCGCGGCCCTGCCCGCGCAGGGCGTGCTTGCGGGCCGCCCGGCCGAGCAGCGGGCGCTGATCATCGGCGCGGGCTCGGGCATCATCGAGGCCGACCGCCAGGTCATCGCCGAGATCGCCCGCGTCGGCGCCTCGCAACAGGTCGTGGAAGAGGCCAAGGGCGCGAATGCCGCGGCGCTGACGATCCTCGGGTCCCGGCGCAACGACATGCGCTCGGCGGATCCGTTCCAGACCGCTGCCGCCCTTTCAGAGGTGCAGAACCAGATCGAGGCCATCTATGCGGTCACGGCGCGGCTGTCGAAGCTCAAGCTGGTGAACTTCCTCAGATGATCAGATTTGTGCTTTCCACGCTTGTGGCGCTTGTCCTCGCAGGTTCGGCCGGCGCGATACCGGTGCGGATCAAGGATCTCGCCGATTTCGACGGGGTTCGCGGCAACGATCTTGTCGGCTATGGCCTCGTGGTCGGCCTGGACGGCAGCGGCGACAGCTTCCGCAACGCGCCTTTCACCGAAGAGATGCTGGCCAGCCTGCTTGAGCGTCTCGGCGTGAACGTCACCGACGAGGCGCTGCGCTCGAAGAACGTGGCGGCCGTGATCGTGACCGCGACATTGCCGCCCTTCGCCCGGTCGGGCAGCCGGATCGACGTCAATGTCTCGGCCATCGGCGATGCCAAGAGCCTTTTGGGGGGCACGCTGGTGATGACGCCCCTGAAGGCGGCCGACGGGAACATCTATGCCGTGGCGCAGGGCTCGATCATTGCCGGCGGGGTCTCGGCCTCCGGCGAGGGGGCGCGGGTCGTGGACGGCGTGCCGACCACCGGCAAGATCCCGGTGGGCGCGAGGGTCGAACGCGAGGTCGAGTTCGACTTTGCCGGGATCGACACGATCCGGATCGCGCTGCGAAACGCGGATTTCACGACGGCCACACGCGTCGAGGACGCGATCAACCGCGACTTCCAGCGGCAGCTTGCCGTCACCCTGGACAGCGGGACGGTGCTGGTGAACTTCCGCAATCTGGGCTCGGTCAATCCGGCCCGGGTCGTGGGCCGGATCGAGAACCTGCTGATCGAGCCCGAGGACCGGGCCAAGGTGGTGATCGACCACAAATCCGGAACCATCGTGGTGGGTGAGCGTGTCCGCATCTCGCGCGTTGCGGTCTCGCAGGGCGGTCTCACCCTCAGGGTCAGCGAAGCGCCGGTCGTCTCGCAGCCCAATCCCTTTGCCGCGGGCGAGACGGTCACCGTTCCCCGCTCGCGTGCCGAGATCGAGAACCGCCCCGGCATCGGCTTTGTCGAACTGTCCTCCGAGGTCAGCCTTGGGGATCTGGTGGACGGGCTCAACGCATTGGGCGTCCGGCCCCGCGACATGATCGAGATCCTGAAATCGATCCACACCGCGGGCGCTCTGCATGCCGATCTGATCATCGAATGATCAGGGGGTCCATGGCTCAAGCCAGGCGCGCGGAGAGCCTTGCGCCTGCAAGCCTTCGCCCCGCCAGCCTTAGCCGGCAGGTTCGAGCCCGGCGGCGCTGGCGGAAAAGCGAAGCGTGTAATTGTCCAGGGTTCCCGGAAGCCGTTCCGGCGACAGGCGCTGATCCTCGGACAAGGTCAGCCGGATGCGGGACAGAAGGCTCTTCATCGCCAGCGTGGCGATCAGCGGAACGAAACGCACGGCCGGGCAGATGACGGGACCATGGCTGAACGGCAAGAGGCCCAGATCGGGCCGCTCGTTACCCTGCTGCCACAGCGAGGGGTCCAGCCGGTGCGCCTGTGCAAGGGTCTTGTCGTCGCGGTGCAGGAAGGGCGCGAAGATCAGGATCTGCGTGCCCTTTTCAAGCTGGCCGCTGTGCCAGCGCACCATGCGCGTCGTCTCGCGCAGGATGGCGGGCGTGGTGGGCCAGAGGCGCAGCACGTCCATGAAGCACGCCCTGAGCAGCGGCAGCTGCGGCACGTCGCCGGCGGCGCCGATCTCGTGGCGCACCTTCGCCTCGATCTCGGGATGGGCGGCAAGCACGGCAAAGGTGCGGAAGCTGGCCATACCGCCCGGGTCAAACGCGAACAGATATTGCGGCAGCTGGTGATGCGGCTGCTGGGCGGGATCGGTGCAGGCCTCGGCCATGCGGCCGGCAAGGCTGAGCGGATCGGCCTGATCCAGATAGCGGCGCAGGCGGTTCAGGAACGCCGCGCGGGTCTTGCGATCCTTGGGGCGCAGAAAGGCGTAATTGGCGCGGCGGCGCAGCTGCTCCAGCAGGTCGGTCAACTCGTGGTCGTCGCGCGCCGCATCCCCCAGAACGATGCGCCGGACCATGCGATACCAGCCGATGAAGAAGCTGTCCCAGTCCAGTTCGTTTCGTTTCAGCGCGATGGCGGCAACCTCGGCCATCTCCTCGTCCGCGATGCGGGCGAAGTGATCGGCCATCCCGTGCACGGGGCAGCCCGTCTCGAGCGTTTGCTCGTTCAGGCGGCGGCGGATCGCGCGTTCCTGGCCATGGGACGACAGGACGCCGTCGGGCTGGAAATGTCCGAGCGCCGCACGCTTTTCCATGGTGGCGGCGGCAAAGGGTTCGGGGGCGTGGTCAAGGATCCGGCTTGCATCGTCGGCCGACAGGATCACCGCCTGATGGCGCAGCGGGATGCGCAGCAGCAGCGGGCCCGGCCCGTACTTGTCGCGCAGCTTCTGCATGCGGATGACCGCCTTGTCATCGAGACCGCGCCGCTCGGCCAGTCCGACAACCTTGCGGCGCCGGATCAGCGGCCCCTTCGCCATGGTCGGCAGGACCACGTCCCTGAGCACAGCCATCGTGTCGAGAAGACTGGCCTGCGAGACGGAATGGGGCGAGGCGAAGCTGTCGAGGGGCGGGTTCATGGGTCCTCCTGATGGAAAAAGGGCGAGGGCGGGGCGCCCTCGGACTTGCGGCGGGGCCGTCCCTGCCGCGCGATCACGGCCAGCGCGCCCAGGCCGAGAAGAGCCAGGCCCGCCCACGGCCATGCCCTGCCGGTGCGGGCTGCGCAGGCCGCCATCGATCCCGCCCGGACGGGCCGGGGGGGCGAACAGCGTGCCGTCCGTCTTCGGGACCGGGCGCGCCTGCGCGAAGTAGCCGCGCAGAAAGGCGGCGCTTGCGCGTATGGTCAGCTCGGGCGAGATCGCGTGAAGCAGGCGGAGCGCACGGGTCGGGGCGCCGATCATCGTGGTGGGGCGCGGATGCCGCATCAGGCGCAGCACGGCCGCCGCCACGCGGCGGGCATCCAACACCGGCGGCGGGGCCGACTGGGCGCGCCCGGTATAGTTCGCCCCATGGGCAAGGCCCGGCGTGTCCACGAACGACGGGTAGATGTCACAGACATGAATCCGCGGATGAGCCGTCAATTCCCCGCGCAGGGCCTCGGAGAATCCGCGCAGGCCGAACTTGCTGGCGCTGTAGGCGGCGGCAAAGGGCACGGGGGCGAAACCGCCGAGCGAGTTCATGTTCACGAGGATGCCGTGTCCCTGCCTCAGGAAGATCGGGATGGCGCTATGCGCCTCGTTCATGTGGCCCAGCAGGTTGGCGCGGATGACCCGTTCATGCGCGGCCAGCGGAACCTCGTGATAGAGACCGACTGCGCCGGTGCCGACATTGGCGACCCACATGTCGATGCGGCCGGCAAAGGACAGCGCCTCGCGGGCCAGGCGCGCCACTTGCGGGGGCTCGGTGACATCCGTGGCCACGGCCATGGCGCGTGCCCCCGCATCGCGGCAGCGCACGGCCAGCGCGTCCAGTGCGGCCTGATCGCGGGCGGCCAGAACCAGGGTCGCGCCCTCTTGCGCGAAGGCGAGGGCCGTGGCCCTGCCGATGCCGCTGGAGGCGCCGGTGACGACCACGACCTTGCCTCTTGCGCGGGGGACGGGCTGACGTGCCATGAATTCTCCTGTTGTCTTGCTGCCCGGAGCGGCCCGGGCGAGGGGGACGGAACGGGGACAGGCCGCAACTGTTCCCGGATCAGCGCCCGTTCATCCTGGCGCCTCCCGGTGCGGGCATCGCCCGCCTGTCCAGATAGCGGCTGCGGCGCGGCAGGCCGCGCGTCTCGAACCCTGACGCGAGGGTCTGCAATGCCGCCACCAGCGCCGTCCCGCCCAGGGCGGGGCCGTGGCCTGCGATCAGGCAGGTGGGCGCCAGATCGGCGATCCGACGGACCGAGGCTGCGGCCGCTGCCCAGTCGGGCGTGAAATAGGCGGGCGGGCCCTGCAGATGGGGCGGCGCGGCCAGGGCGGCCAGAACCGATTCCTGCCGGGTCGTGACGACGGCGTCGCCCGCGATCAGGATCTTGCGGTTCTCGTGCCAGAACGAGACATGGCCGGGCGTGTGGCCGGGCATGTGCAGCCACTGCCAGTGCGGCAGATCCGGGATGGTGCCATCCTCGGGCAGGGCGCGCAGCCTCTGCGAAAGATCCACGGGGCTGCGCGGAAACAGGATTGAAGCCTCGGCCATCATGCCGCCGCCGACCTCGGGGGCGGGGGGCGGATAGGCGCGACGCCCGGTCAGATAGGGATGCTCGGCCGGGTGCGCGAGGATCGGGGCGTCCCATGTCTCGGCCAGACGGGGCAGGGCGCCGACATGGTCGAAATGGCCATGGGTCAGCAGGATCGCCGCCGGTCGCGACGCGCCGAAGCGCCGTCGCGCGGCTGCAAGGATCGCCGGCGCAGATCCCGGCAGCCCGGCATCGACCAGAAACCAGCCCCGATCACCCGCTCCGGGCGGCCCGATGAAGGATACGTTCACGATCCCGCAGCGCAGCAGCGCCAGATCGGCGGGCAGATCCGCCATCGCGGCCCCGGGCGGCAGCGTGACGCCTTCGGGGCCGGGGGGGGAGGAGAGGGCCGCCACCGCAAGCGAGAAGGCTGCGTAGCCCCGCAGCGCCATGCGGCCCGCCGGGTCATCGACGTCGCGGGCAAGGCCCAGACAGGCCGCGCCCTGCGCCGCGTCCAGCAGGCGGTGATGCGACGGGCCGATGGGGCGGTGCGCCCTGCCGCGATAGGATGTCGCCAGCGAATAGGCCGCCACCCCCAGCCCGAGCGCGGCAAGCCGTCTGCGGTGGCGCGGCGCGGCCCCCAGCATCGAGGGCGCAAGGATCAGCAGCGCCGCGGACAGGGCATCGAGGCTGGCATGCAGGCGGCGAGGGATCATCGTGCGGCCTTCATGTCGGGTTGTCCGAAAGCATCGCATCCAGCGCCTGCGCCATCTGGCTTTCGCCAAGATGCAGCCTGCGCCGCAGCGAGGCGCGGCTGTAATCGAAGGCCTTGCCCGCGAAGTCGTCCTCGGGGTCCGACAGGATGATGTGCCGCACTTGCCGGCCCGACAGGTCCAGCGCCGCCAGCAGATGCCGCGACTGGCATCCGAAGGCCAGCTCCTGCGCCCTGTCCGCGATGCCGTCCATCGTCTGGCGCAACGCGCCCACGGGATTGTAGAGATCGCAGGCCAGGATCAGCGCCTCGTCCGGCCGGTCGAGCAGCGGGCGCAGCGGCAGGTTCTCGGACAGGCCCGCATCGACGAAGGGGCGGCCCTCGATGGTGACGGGCGGAAAGAGGATGGGCAGGGCGCTGCTGGCCAGCAGGTGGTCGACGTTCAGCGGCCCCTCGGTGTTGCGGAAGGCCCGCGCCTCGCCCGTTGCGGCATCGGTCGCGGTTACGATCACCTCGATCCCGCCGGTGTTCAGGCGGTCGAAATCGACATACCGTTCCAGCAGGCGCCGGGTCGCGCGGCGATGAAAGGCGGCGCGGTCGGGCGGCATGCCCGGCACGATCTCGGCCAGACCGGGCAGCGAGGGGGCGAAAAGCGCCGGATTTCCCAGCAGCAGCGTGCCCGCCACCAGCCCGCGCCGACCGCTTCCCGCCAAGGGCGCCTGCGCGATCTCGTCCAGAAACGCCTCCAGCCGCTCGATGCGGCGCTCGGGCGGGTTGCCCGCGATCAGGGCCGCGACGATGGCGCCGATCGAGGCGCCGGATATGCGGGTGACGTTCTGACCCGCCGCGTCGATCGCCTTCCACGCGCCGGCATGAAAGGCCCCAAGCGCATTGCCGCCCGCCAGGCAGAGCCAGGTCTGCATCGCTCACCCCACGATCCGGCAAGCGAACGGGGGACGCACCTGGCGCTGGACGATGTGAAGGATCATGGCGACTTCCTTTGTGGCAGGCCGCCTTAACCGCCCCGCAGCCGCCATGTTCCCGAAGAAGCCGCGTCATGCGGCGCGGGCATAGATCGCGTCCAGCGTCCGGGCCAGCGTGACCAGCGCCTCGGCCTGGGGATCGAAGCCGCCGCCCCGGCGCAGCTGCGCGGCCCATGCGGCGCCGGCCCGCCCGCCCCAGGCGTCGGGCGGCGTCACCAGCGCCTGCGATGCCGTCCCGTGATGCCGCCATGCGCCGAAATCGAGGAACGAGCCGCCGATATTGCGCACCGCGCCGCCCCCTGCCGTGGCGAAGGCCTCCATGCCGATCACGGCATCCTGTCCTGCCGGCAGGTTCCACGAACAGGCCAGCCGGATCACCGTGCCCTGATCCGTCTCCAGCGTGGCCAGGGCGAAATCCTCGACGGCATCGGGATCGGCCGACAGGGGGCGCCCGCCCCTGCGGATATGGGCCGCAAGGCAGCGCACATCCCCGGCCCCCAGAGACCACAGCGCCAGATCGATCAGATGGATGCCAAGATCGATCAGGCAGCCCCCACCCGACAGGCGGCGGTCGCGGAACCATGGCTTGTCCGGCCCATAGGCGTTGTGAAAGGTCAGATCCAGCGCGTGGACATGGCCCAGATCGCCGCTGCGGATCAGGTCGCGCAGCGCGATGAAGGCTGCCGCATGCCGATAGCTGAGGTCGGTCGCCAGCAGCCGGTCCGCCTGACGCGCCGCCTGAACGACCGCCGCGGTTTCCCGGGCGTCACGGCCCAGAGGTTTCTGGCAGAAGACGGCCGCGCCGGCGTCAAGCGCGCGGATCGACTGTTCGGCATGCAGGGCCGACGGCGTGGCGATGACGATGCCATCGGGCCGCTGATCCAGCAGCGCACAGAGATCGCGGCCCGTGGCGGCGTCCGGGGCCAGATCCAAAGCGGCCTGGACGGCCTCGGGGTCTGGGTCGGCCAGGGCGGCGACCTCGATATCGCCCGCCTCCAGCATCGCGGCCATTCTCTGGCGGCCGATCCAGCCCAGACCCAGAAAGGCGATGCGCGGACGCGGTAACGCGGCGGGGGCGGGGGCGACAGAGGCGGCGTTCAGCGGCATGTGATCAGCGCCTTGACGAAATCGCCGGGCTTGTCGCGGGTCGCATCCAGTGCCGCGCCCAGATCCTGAAGCGGATAGGTCCCGGAATAAAGCGGCGCGGGGTCCAGCCGCCCTTGGGCCAGCGCATCGACCGCGTCGCGCATGCCGCGCCGGATCACGGCGGGGTCGCGTTCATGGGCGTTGATGACGTCGATGCCCTTCCAGTTCCACATCTGCATGTTCACCTGACGCGGACCGTCCTGATGGTAGCCCGCCACCACCAGACGCCCGCCTTCGGCCACGATCTCGCCCGCCAGGTCCAGCGGCCATTGCTTGCCCACGGCCTCGATCACGATGTCGCAGAGCCGTCCCGCGGTCAGTTCCGCGACCTGTGCGATGATCTGGCCGTGATCCAGCATCCGGATCGTCTCGTCCGCGCCCATCCGCCGGGCCAGCGCCAGAGAGGTGTCGCGGCGCGAGATGGCGATGACGCGTGCGCCTGCGTCGCGGGCCTGCCGCACCAGCAGCGCGCCCAGAAAGCCCGCGCCGATGATGCCGACGGTATCGCCCGCCCCGATCCGGGCACGGCGAAAGATGTTGATCGCGCAGCCCAGAGGCTCGGCCGGGACGGGTTGGCCATCCAGCGCCAGGGGCAGGGCGATCACGTCCTCGGCCGGAACGGTCTCGTGGGTGGCAAAGCCATGCTGGCCCGCAAAGGCGACGCGCGTGCCGGGGGGCAGGCTGCGGACCTGATCGCCCGCGGCCTCGATCACGCCCCAGGCCTCGTGGCCGGGGCCGCCCGGCGGCAGGGGAAAGACCTGCCATTCCGGCCCGGCCCATGGGCCCAGATTCGACGCGCAGACGCCGCAGCCCTCGATGGCGATGCGCACCTCTTGCGGGCCGGGGTCGCGCGGCGTGATCGGGACCAGTTCGACCCGCCCCGGCGCGGTGATGCGGGCGGCACAGGGCCGGGTCGGAAAGGGCTGCGTCTGCGGCGTTCGGATCTGGGGTGCAGGGTGGGTCATGGGCCTCTCGGGCTGTCGGGAACAAGCGGCCGGCAGAACAAGAAGCTGGAACAAATGTTCCCGGACCCGGTTCAGCGCCCCGGATGATGTCTCAGCAGAAGGCATCTTCCGGCATTCCGGGGCAGCGCGACCAGACGCGTCCTCCGGCGAACCGCAAGCATCGAGAGGGGCGGGATGACCAGGACATTGATCACGGGCGGGTGCGGCTTCATCGGCCGCCACGTCGCGGCCGAGCTGCAGCAGGCGGGACACGAGGTGGTGCTGTACGACGCGCTGATCGAGCAGGTGCATGGCGAGGATCCCGGCGCATCGCCCGATCTTGCGCCGATCCTCTCGCAGGGCGCGCGGCTCGTGCGGGGCGACATGCGCGATGCCGAGACCTTGCGCGGCGCGCTGGCGGGCTGCGACGCGGTGATCCACCTGGCCGCCGAGGTGGGCGTGGGCCAGTCCATGTACGAGATCGCGCGATATGTCGGCGCCAATGATCTGGGCACCGCCATCCTGCTGGAGGCGATAGCCGCAGCCCCGGTCCGCAAGATCGTCGTGGCCTCGTCGATGAGCGTCTATGGCGAGGGCTATTACGCCGATCCCGAGGGCAGGCTGCACGATCAGGTGCGCCGCCGACCCGCCGATCTGCGCGCCGCCCGGTGGGAGCCCGCGACCGCCGAGGGCGCCGCCCTGACCCCGGTGCCCACGACCGAGGCCAAGCGCGTCGATCTGGCCTCGATCTATGCGCTGACCAAGTATCAGCAGGAACAGGCCGTGCTGATCTTCGGCGAGGCCTATTCCATCCCCGCCACCGCGCTGCGCCTGTTCAACGTCTTCGGTGCCGGGCAGGCGCTGTCGAACCCCTATACCGGGGTTCTGGCCAATTTCGCCTCGCGCATTGCGGCGGGTCAGGCGCCCACGATCTTCGAGGATGGCGAGCAGAAGCGCGACTTCGTGCATGTCCGCGACGTCGCCCGCGCCTTCCGTCTGGCGCTGGATGAAAAGGCCGCCGACGGGCAGGTCGTCAATATCGGATCGGGCAACGCCTATTCGGTGTCGCAGGTCGCGCGGCTGCTGGCCCAGGCGATGGGGTCGGACATCCAGCCCGAAATCCTGGGCCGGTTCCGCGCCGGCGATATCCGCAACTGCTTTGCCGACATCACCCGGGCGCGCGATCTGTTGGGTTTCGTGCCTCAGCATCGGCTCGAGGACAGCCTTGGTCCCTTTGTCGAATGGGTGGCCCGCCAGCCCGCGATCGATAACGGCGCCCGGATGCGCGCCCAGCTGGAGGAGCGGGGGCTGGTCACATGAACGCCGATTTCGGCTTTGTGGAATGGTTCCGGCCCGGCGAGCGGGACCGCGTCGAGGCGCTGCTGCCCGGGCTTGTCGCCTCGGGGGCGCGCTATCTGCGGACGCATGTCAGCTGGGCCGAATATCACGCGCCCGGCGGGCAAGAATGGTTCGACTGGCTTCTGCCGCGCCTGGCGCGTGATCTGGATGTGCTGCCCTGCATCCATTACACGCCGCCCTCGCTGTCGCGGACGGGGCGCAGCTCGGGGGCGCCGCGCGTCCTGAAGGATTACGCCGATTTCATCGACATGGCCCTGACCCGGCATGGCGAGCATTTCACCCATGTCGAATTGTGGAACGAGCCCAACAACCTGCTGGACTGGGACTGGCGCGAGGACCCCGATTTCGAACTGTTCTGCGAGATGGTCGGCGGCGCGGCGCACTGGGTCCAGCATCGCGGATGGAAAGCGGTTCTGGGCGGGCCTGCGCCCTTTGACCCCTATTGGCTGAACCTGATGGGCGAACGCGGCGTGCTGGGCGTGGTCGACGCGGTCGGCTTTCACGGCTTTCCCGGCACCTGGGACAGCGAGGCCGCATCCTGGCGGGGCTGGGACATGCACCTGGGCGAGATGCGCCGCAACCTCGACCGCCACAATCCCGGGGCCCGCATCTGGATCACCGAAACCGGCTATTCCACCTGGCGCCGGGACGAGATCGAGCAGGCGCGCCGTTTTGTCCGGTCGCTGCAGGCGCCGGCGGACCGGGTCTACTGGTATGGCTGGGCCGACCTGCCTTCGGACGTGGCCGTGCAGGAGGGGCTGTGGTTCGATCCGCGCCATTATCATATGGGCGCGGTCGCTTCCGATGGCCGCCCCAAGCTTCTGGGCCGGCTTCTGGCCGAGGGCGGCGTGGCGCGGCTGAAGCAGCTGACCCGGCTGGCCAGCCCGACCCTGGCGGGCGGCGGGGCGGAAAGCGTCCTGATCACCGGGGGCGCGGGCTTTGTCGGCGCCAATCTGGCCGATGCGCTGATGCGCGACGGGCAGCAGGTGACGGTCTTCGACAATCTCAGCCGGCCGGGCGTCGAACGCAACCTGCGCTGGCTGGCCGACCGGCATGGCGACCGGCTGCGCGCCGTGCCCGCCGATCTGCGCGACGCGCAATCGGTCTGCGACGTCGTTGCGGGCGCCAGCGCGGTCTTTCACCTTGCCGCGCAGACCGCCGTCACCACCAGCCTGACCGCCCCCGTCGATGATTTCGAGGTCAATGCCCGCGGCACGCTGAACGTCCTCGAGGCGGTGCGTGCCACGGGCCGCCCGGTGCCGGTGATCCTGGCCTCGACGAACAAGGTCTATGGCGCGCTGGCCGATCTGCAGGTCACCGACAGCGGTGATGGCTGCGCGCCCCTGGACAACGCCATGGCCGCCCATGGCGTGGCCGAGGACCGGCGGCTGGATTTCTGCACGCCCTATGGCTGCTCGAAAGGCGTCGCGGACCAGTATGTGCTGGATTACGCCCACAGCTACGGCATTCCGGCGGCGGTGCTGCGGATGAGCTGCATCTACGGCCCGCGCCAGTTCGGCACCGAGGATCAGGGTTGGGTCGCCCATTTCCTGATCCGCGCGCTCGAAGGGCGGCCGATCACGATCTTCGGCACCGGACGGCAGGTCCGCGACGTGCTGCATGTGACCGATGCCGTGGCGGCCTATCGCGCGGTTCTGGCCGATATCGGGCGGCTGACGGGGCGGGCCTTCAACCTGGGCGGCGGCCCGGCCAATGCCGTCAGCCTGCGCGAGGTGCTGGACCAGATCGCCCGGATCACCGGCACCGCCCCCGAGATCAGCCATCAGGAGTGGCGGCAGGGCGACCAGCCCTGGTTCGTGGCCGATACCCGCGCGCTGCAGGCCGCCACCGGCTGGCAGCCCTCGATCGGCTGGCAGGAGGGGCTGGCCGATCTGGCGGGCTGGCTGGCCGACCAGAGGGGGCTGACGCTGGGGCGCGAAAGGCGATCGGGATGAAGGTGCTGATGACGCTGGATGCAGTCGGAGGCGTGTGGCAGCACGCGCTGGACCTGGCGCAGGAGCTGGGCGATCGGGGCGTGTCGGTCGTCCTGGCCGGGCTGGGTCCGCCGCCCGACGCGGTCCGCATCGCGCAGGCGCAAGAGATCGCGGCGCTGGAATGGGGCGATGCGACGCTGGACTGGCTTGCCTCGGGGCCGGACGACCTGGCGCCGGTCGCGCCCTGGCTGGAATCGCTGGCCCGGCGGCACGGCGCCGATCTGCTGCACCTGAACCTGCCCACGCAGGCCGTCGGCCTCAGCCCCGACCTGCCGGTTCTGGCCATGTCGCATTCCTGTCCGGGGACATGGTTCGCCGCCGTGCGCGGCACCGGATTGCCGGACGACATGGCGTGGATGCACGATCTGACGGAACGCGGCCTGCGCGCCGCCCGGCTGGTCGTCGCGCCAAGCCATGCCCATGCCGCCGCGCTGAAGCGCCTTTATGGTCCGCTGCCGCATCTGGCGGTCGTGCCCAACAGCAGCCGCGCCCGCCCCGCGCCCGGCCCCCGGCGCGACAGCGTCATCGCCGTCGGGCGCTGGTGGGACGATGGCAAGAACGGCGCCACGCTTGACGCCGCCGCCGCGCTCAGCGACTGGCCGGTCACCATGATCGGCGCGCTAACTGGTCCGAACGGCGCGCATCTTGCGCTGCGTCATGCGCGCCATGCCGGCGTTCTGGACCATGCCGAGACGCTGCGCGCGGTCGGCCGGGCGGGGATCTTCTGCGCGCCTTCGCGATACGAGCCCTTCGGTCTGGCCGTGCTGGAGGCCGCGCGCGCCGGGCTGCCCCTGGTTCTGTCCGACATCCCCACCTTTCGCGAATTGTGGGACGGCGCGGCGCAGTTCTTCGACCCCGACGATCCGGCCGCGCTGGCCGATGCGCTGAACGCGCTTGCCCGCGACATCGCCCGCCGCGCCCGGCTGGGCGATCTGGCGCAGGCCCGCGCCGCCCGGCTTGGCCCGGGCGCGCAGGCCGAGTCGATGCTGACCCTTTACCGCTGGCTGGCCCCCGCGCCCGCCGCCTCGACCACGGGATGACCTTCATGCGCTTTCTGTTCTACACCCATTCGCTGGTTTCCGACTGGAACCATGGCAACGCCCATTTCCTGCGGGGGATCATGCGGGCGCTGAATGCGCGCGGCCACCGGACGCTGGCGCTGGAGCCCGCCAATGGCTGGAGCCGCCAGAACCTGATCGCGGATCGGGGCGAGGCCGCGCTGGAGGATTTCGCGGCGGCCTTTCCCGACCTGGCCTCGCGCAGCTACGATTCCGGCTTCGACCACGAGGCCGCCCTGGCCGAGGCCGATGTGGTGGTGGTGCACGAATGGACCGACCCGTCGCTGGTGGCGCGGATCGGCGCGCATCGGGCGCGCGGCGGGCGGTATCTGCTGCTGTTTCACGACACGCATCACCGCGCGGTCAGCGCCGGCGAACAGATCGCGGGGATGGCGCTGGATGGCTACGACGCCGTTCTGGCCTTCGGCGAGGCGCTGCGCGAGCGTTATCTTGCGGCGGGCTGGGGTCGGCAGGTCTTTACCTGGCACGAGGCCGCCGACACGACCGTCTTCCGCCCTGTCCCCGAGATCCTGCCGCAATCGGACCTGATCTGGGTCGGCAATTGGGGCGACGACGAGCGCAGCGCCGAGCTTGAGCGTTTCCTGATCGCCCCGGCCGAGGCGCTGCGCCTGTCCACCACCGTGCATGGCGTGCGCTATCCCGAGGCCGCGCTTGATCGGCTGGCGCAGGCCGGGATCGCCTATCGCGGCTGGCTGCCCAACGCGCAGGTGCCGCTGGCCTTCGCACGCCACCGCGTCACCGTCCATGTTCCGCGCCGCCCCTATGTCGAGGCGCTGCCGGGCATCCCGACGATCCGCCCCTTCGAGGCGCTGGCCTGCGGCCTGCCCCTGATCAGCGCGCCCTGGGACGATGCCGAGGGCCTGTTCGCCCCCGGCGACATGCGCATGGCCCGTGACGGGATCGAGATGGCCCACCATCTGCGCGAATTGCTGCACGACCCCGACGCAGCGGCCGAGCAGGTGCGCGCGGGCCTGCGCACGATCCGCGAGCGGCACAGCTGCGACCACCGCGCCGACCAGCTGCTGGACATCCTGTCCGGCCTGACCGCCCCCCGCCAGCAGGAGGCCGTGGCATGACCCGGATCGCCTTTTACGGATCGAGCCTTCTGTCCAGCTACTGGAACGGCGCGGCGACCTATTATCGGGGCATCGTCAAGGCGCTGCACCGGCACGGCTTCGACGTGACCTTTCACGAGCCCGACGCCCATGACCGCCAGTCGCATCGCGACATCGCGGTGCCCGACTGGGCGCGGGTGAACGTCTGGCCTGCGACCCCCGAGGGCCTGCAGGACGCGGCCGCCCGCGCGGCCGAGGCCGACATCGTCGTCAAGGCTTCGGGCGTGGGCTATGCCGATGACGCGCTGCTGGAGGCCGTGATGGCCGCCGCGCGGCCCGACGCGCTGCGGATCTTCTGGGATGTGGACGCGCCCGCCACGCTGGCGGCGATGCGGCAGGACCCCCAGGACGCGCTGCGCCGGATGCTGCCCGATCTGGACCTCGTGCTGACCTATGGCGGCGGCGATCCGGTGATCGCGGCCTATCGGTCGCTTGGCGCGCGCGATTGCGTGCCGGTCTACAACGCGCTGGATCCCGACACGCACCATCCCGCGCCCCCCGACGACCGCTTCCGCGCCGATCTGGGCTTTCTGGCCAACCGCCTGCCCGACCGCGAGGCGCGGGTGGCCGAATTCTTCCTGCGCCCCGCCACGCTGCTGCCCGACCGCCGCTTCCTGCTGGGCGGATCGGGATGGAGCCAGGGCGACCTGCCGGCCAATGTGCAGGCGATCGGCCATGTCGGCACCGCCGATCACAACGCCTTCAACACCACGCCCCGAGCGGTGCTGAACGTGGCGCGCGACAGCATGGCGCAGACGGGCTTTTCCCCCGCCACCCGCGTCTTCGAGGCCACGGGCGCGGGCGGTTGCCTGATCACCGATGCTTGGGACGGGATCGAGATGTTCCTGACCCCCGGCACCGAGGTTCTGGTCGCCCGCGACGGGCAGGACGTGGCCGACGCGCTGGCCGAGCTGACGCCCGAGCGCAGTCGGGCCATCGGGCAGGCGGCGCTGCGCCGGGTGCTGGCCGAACACACCTATGACCGCCGCGCGCTTCAGCTGCGCGACCTGCTGCACCGGATGCGCCCCGGCATGATCCGCGAAAGAGAGGCCCTGTAATGGCACGCGACGATCTGATCATCTTCGGCCTTTCGCTCAGTTCCTCGTGGGGAAACGGCCATGCGACGACCTATCGCGCCCTGTTGCGCGGCCTTCATGCCGAGGGGCGGCGCGTTCTGTTCCTCGAACGCCGCCAGCCCTGGTATCAGGCGCATCAGGACCTGCCCGACCCGGATTTCTGCACGCTGGAATTCTATGACGACATCGCGGAAGTGACCGCGCGCCATGCCGGGCGCCTGACACGGGCGGGGGCGGTCATCGTCGGATCCTACACCCCCGAGGGGCAGCGGCTGATCGATGTGCTGCACCAGATGCCGCTGCAACGCCTGTGCTTTTACGACATCGACACACCGGTCACGCTGGACATGCTGGCGCGGGCCGAGGAACAGCATCTGGCGCGCCGGCAGGTGCCGATCTTCGACAGCTACCTGTCCTTTTCCGGCGGGCGTGTGCTGGACCGCCTGCGCCAGGATTGGGGCGCGCGCGATCCCGTCGCGCTGTATTGCGCCGTGGACGAGACGGCCTATCGCCCGATGGACGTGCCGCGACGGTGGGATCTGGGCTATCTGGGCACCTACAGCCCGGACCGCCAGCCGGGGCTGGAGGCGCTGCTGATCGAACCCGCGCGCCGCCTGCCCGACATGCGCTTTGTCGTGGCGGGTTCGCTGTTTCCCGACGAGATCGCCTGGCCCGACAATGTCGAACGGATCGAGCATCTGCCCCCGGCCGATCACGCGGCCTTCTACAATGCGCAACGCTTCACGCTGAACATCACGCGCGAGGCGATGCGCGCCCTGGGCTGGTCGCCTTCGGTCCGGCTGTTCGAGGCCGCGGCCTGCGGCACGCCGATCATCTCGGACCGCTGGCCGGGCCTGACCGAGCTTCTGCCCGAGACCAAGGCCGTGACGCTGGCCGACACGACCGAGGACGTGGTGGCCGCCCTGCGCTCCACCGACGATGCCGCCCGGCAGGACATGGCGGCGCGCGCCCGCGCCATCATCCTGGCCGACCATACCGGCCGCGCCCGCGCCCGAGACCTGATCCGCGCGCTGAATCGCCACCCTCTGACCGCAGGAGCATGAGAATGCAGAAGATGACATCCTTCAGGCCTGTCACGCTGGTTGCCGGCGGCGCGGGCTTCATCGGCTCGCATCTGTGCGAGACGCTTCTGGCGCGCGGCCATCGGGTGATCTGCCTCGACAGCTTCGTGTCCGGGCGGCGCGAGAACGTGCAGCCCTTCGAGAACCACCCCTCGTTCACGCTGATCGAGGCTTGCGTGACCCGGCCCGTCGCCGTCCCCGGCCCGCTGGATCAGGTCTACAACCTCGCCTGCGCGGCGTCGCCGCCGCAATATCAGGCTGACCCGGTCCATACGATGCGCACCAACGTGGTCGGCTGCGGCAACCTGCTGGAACTGGCGCGCATCAAGGGCGCGCGCTTCGTGCAGGCCTCGACCAGCGAGGTTTATGGCGACCCTCTGGCCCATCCCCAGACCGAGGATTACTGGGGCAACGTGAACTGCACCGGCCCCCGTGCCTGCTATGACGAGGGCAAGCGCGCGGCCGAGACGCTGTGCTTCGATTACCGCCGCGCCGGGCTGGGCGATGTCCGCGTGGCGCGGATCTTCAACACCTATGGCCCGCAGATGCGCGCCGATGACGGGCGCATCGTGTCGAACCTGATCTGCCAGGCGCTGCAGGAGCGGCCCATGACACTCTATGGCGACGGCACGCAGACGCGGTCCTTCTGCTATGTCTCGGATCTTGTCGCGGGGCTGATCGCGCTGATGGACCTGCCGGTCGCGCCCGATGGGGCGGTCAATCTGGGCAATCCCGGCGAATTCTCGATCCTCGAACTGGCCGGGCTGATCCGCGAGATGGTGCCGGGTTCGGCCAAGCCGGTCTTCTGCCCGCTGCCACAGGACGACCCGCGCCGCCGCCAGCCCGATATCGAACGCGCAAGGCAGCTGCTGCACTGGCAGCCGCGCGTGCCGCTGCGCGACGGGCTGCGCGCCACGATCGACTGGTTCGCCGCCCATCTGGAAACGCCCGAACCCGTGGGGGCGGCCCGCGACATGCGGCCCTGACGCCTGTCCCGCGCGTGGGGGCCCTCCCTCGGGCGCGGGAACAAACCTCACGGATCGCCGGTTCGCGCCAGGGAACAGGGATCGGAGATCGATGTGGAAACCGGACTGAAATTCGGCCCTCTGGGCGAGGATGCGGCGCATCTCTGCGTGGATATGCAGAAGCTCTTTGCGCCGGGCTCGCCTTGGGGCGCGCCCTGGGTGGCGCGCAGGCTGCCTGCGGTCACGATGCTGGCCTCGGCCCGGCCAGAGCGCAGCTTCTTCACGCGCTTCATCCCGCCCCGTTCGCTGACGGGCGCGCCCGGCAGCTGGGGCCGCTATTACGCCGCGTGGCCCGAGATCCTGCGCGAGACGATGTCAGAGGAGTGGCTGCGGCTGCTGCCCGAGCTTGAGGCGCTGGCCCCGGCCGGGCATGTCTTCGACAAGTCGGTCTATTCGCCGTGGTGGCAGACGGGGCTTGAGGCCACGTTGCGCGCAAAGGGCGTCACGACGCTGGTCGTGTCTGGCAGTGAGACGGATATCTGCGTGCTGGCCACGGTTCTGGGCGCGGTTGATCGCGGCTTCTGGGTGATCGTGGCGGTGGATGCGGTCTGCTCGTCGTCGGACGAGACGCATGACGCGGTGTTGTCGCTGTTCGGCGGCCGGATGGGCCGGCAGATCGAGACCGCGACGACCGGGCAGATCCTTGAGGATTGGCGCGTCCCGCCCTGAAACGCGCACCGGGGGACGCATGGTCCCCCGGTGCCCCTTTGCCTACATACCTGCGATCAGGCCTCGTCGCGGTCGTCGACGATGACGGTCAGGCCGTCGCCATCACGATAGACGCCGATCACGTCATCGGCATCATGGCCCGCATCTTCCAGAGCCTGCGTCACCGCCGGATGATCGGCCAGCGAAGTGCGCAGCGTGGACAGATCACCCTCGCCCTGGGCAAGAGCCGCGTCGAAATCGGCGTCGCCCACACCGGCACTCATGCCCGCCGCAGCGCCGCCCGCCGCGTCACCGGTCATGCCGCCGGTCGTGTCGGTGGCTGTGTCCGCAGTCATGTCGGTGGTCGCGGTATCGGTCCCGGTCGCGGTATCGGCCGTCAGGTCGGTCGTGGTGTCGGTCGCCGTGGTGTCGGTCCCCGCACCGGTGGTCGTGCCGGCGGCCATGTCACCGGCAGGCGCGTCCATCGTGGTCGCGGCCGCACCGTCGGTGCCCATGCCCGGCTGGTCGCCCGGCATCCCGGCGGCGCCGGTATCGGCTTGGCTGCGCAGCTCGCTCAGCGTGACGACGGTGACGGTCGTGTCTTCGTCGATCCCTTCCAGATCCTGCCCGAAATCGCGGCCCGAGCGCAGGTCGGTCAGCAGCTGGTCATAGGTCGGCTGCCCGTCCATGCCGTCACCGGCCAGACCGGTCGCGCCGGGGGTCGTGCCGCCCAGGCCCGGCGCGTCCGCGGCAGGTGTATCCATCGCGGGCGAATCCATGGCCGGAGTGTCCATCGCCGGGGCGTCGGTGGTCACGCCATCCGTGGCTGTCGTATCGGGAGCGGCGGTATCGGGCGCCGTGGTGGCGGCGCCACCGGCGGCGTCATCGGCGGGCGGCGGGGTCTGCGCCAGCGCGGGCAGGGCCGGAACGGCCAGGGCTGCGGCCACGATGGCGGCACGGCTGGTCATGGTCAGGGCATTGGTCATCTTCGTCCTCCTTTGGGGGTTCGTGATGCGACTGTTGCCGCTTGGACGCCCCTAACCGGGTCGGGGCGCATATGTTCCAGGATTAGCGGGCGCGACGGCCCGGCACGGTCCCGGAAAGACAAGGGACCGGCGCATGGGCGCAGCGCCGGTCCCGAGAGACTGCCCCCGGGGGGGGGAGGGCGTCCCTCACAGGCTGTCGGCGGTCTGCTCCATCCAGTCGCGGTGCCGACATTCGTCCGCCAGAGCCTTCCGGAAGAAGGCCAGCGATTGCGGAAGCGCGTCGGGATGCTCCGAGGCGCGCTGATAGGCGGTGACGGTGTCTTCCTCGTTGCTGCGCATCGCCTTGAGGATGCTGGCATCCCCCAGCAGACCCGCCAGCGCGACCTTGCCGGTGGTCAGCATCTGCTTCATGTCGCCCTCTTGCGGGGCGTCGGCGCCGGTTTCGGCGGCGATCTGGGTCAGCACGTCCAGATGCTGCAGGTGATCCTGGCGGAAGGATTCGATCTGGCTGGACAGGGCGGGATCGGTCAGCCGCGAGATGGTCGTCTCGTAGGCCGCGATGGCGTCGCGCTCCAGCAGGATCAGGTTGGTGACGAGGTCGCGGATCGTGTCCTCGGTGCCGACGGTGGTGGCCATGATATGTCCTTTCGGGGTGAGGGGGGTGACGGATGCGTCAGGGCGTCAGGACGACCTTGGTCCAGTCGTCCTGGCTGTTGCGGAAGTTGCGATAGCCCGCGGGCGCCTGTTCCAGCGGCAGCCGGTGCGAGATCAGGAAGGTCGTGTCGATCTCGCCCTCCTGGATCAGGTCCAGAAGCTGGCGGGTATAGCGCTGCACATGGGTCTGGCCGCTGCGGATCTGCAGCCCCTTCTCCATCAGCGCGCCCAAGGGAAACTTGTCGGTCATGCCGCCATAGACGCCGGGGATCGAGACGCGGCCGCCCTTTCGCACCGCCATCAGCGCCATGCGCAGCGCATGGGCGCGATCGGCGCCGATTCCCACCTTCTGCTTGGCGGTGTCCAGCAGGTTGTCGGGGGAAAAGCCGTGGCTCTCCATGCCCACCGCGTCGATCACGGCATCCGGGCCCAGCCCGCCGGTCATCTGCATCAGCGCGTCCAGCACATGCGTCTGGCGGTAATCGATGACCGATGCGCCCAGATCCCGCGCCAGGGCCAGCCGGTTGGGGTAGTGGTCGATGACGATGACCTGCGACGCGCCCATCAGCAGCGCCGCCTGCGCGGCGAACAGCCCGACGGGTCCCGCGCCCCAGACCGCGACCGTGTCGCCGGGGGTGATGTCGCAATTCTCGGCCGCCATCCAGCCGGTCGGCAGGATGTCCGACAGGAACAGCACCTGTTCGTCGGGCAGCCCGTCGGGAATGACGATCGGGCCGACATCCGAGAAGGGCACGCGCACATATTGCGCCTGTCCGCCGGGATAGCCGCCAGTCAGGTGCGAATAGCCGAAGAGCCCGCTGACGGCGTGGCCGTAGAGCAGCTCGGTCGCTTCCTGCGTCTCGACAGGGTTGGAATTGTCGCAGGCCGAGAACAGGCTGGCCTTGCAGAAGAAGCAGCTGCCGCAGGAAATGGTGAAGGGGACCACGACGCGCTGCCCCTTCTTCAGCGTCGATCCGGGGCCGGTCTCGACCACGCGGCCCATGAATTCGTGGCCGAGGATGTCGCCGGGCTGCATGCCGGGGATCACCGCGTCATAGAGATGCAGGTCCGATCCGCAGATCGCGGTCGAGGTGATCTCGATGATCGCGTCGCGGGGATTGACGATCACCGGATCGGGAACGGTATCGACGCGGACGTCATGCTTGCCATGCCAGGTAAGGGCGCGCATCACAGGCTCCTTTGGTTCGAGGCGGTGGCGATCTCGCCGGTTTCCAGCAGCATCTTCAGCCGCTTCAGGTCTTGCCTTGCGCGCATCTCGGGGTCGGTGCCGCGCAGGCGGGACAGCCAGTGACCCGCAAGACCCAGCTGGGGGCGATAGCGCAGATGTCCCTCGACCTCGGTGCCGCGATCGGCGGGGGCGTCGCGCAGACGGATCTGCGCCTCGACCTCCAGATCTGCGCCGGGGACCGAATTCCAGCGCAGCGTCTGGCCGGGGCGGTCCTCGGTCAGGCGGGTCTCGATCCGCAGGGGCGCCTCGGGGTCGCCCAGCAGCCAGACAGGGCGTTCGGCCGTGCCCTCGACGGTGATGATGTCCTTCATGAACAGGGCCAGACGCTGCGGGTCGCGCCAGGTGGCATGGATCAGCGCGCGAGGCGCGGCGATGGTGACGGTGCGGGCTGCGTGGCGCTGTCCGCCAAGGCCCATGCCCTTGGCCGCGCTGTCGGGGGCGCTGTCCGGCGGGCGGCTGGCCGCCGCCAGCCGGATCAGCCCCGTCACGCCGACGGCCAGCGCGGCGACGCCCAGCATGGCAGCAAAGGGGGATCGGCGATCAGTCATGTCGCGGTCCTTTCTGTCGGAAGTCCGGGCCGCTGAACCGGTGCGGCGGCGCTTTGTTCCCGGCGGGAACATCCGGGCGCGGCCGCTGTTCAGCCTCCCAACCCGACAGGAGCGCGCCATGAACCCCGAGAACACCCGCCGCGAGAACACGCACTGGCCCGACCGCGAGGCCGGCGACAATTGCAACGACCCGCGCACCGACGAATCGCCGGGCGAGGGAGGAATGCCATCGGACATGCGCTACTACCGGATCGGCCCGAAATCGGGCGCGCTTCATCTGGTGGGGATCATCGGATTGCCGGTGGCGGTGATCGTGCTGATCGTGCTGGTCGCGCTGGTGGCGTTCTGAGACGCGGCCATTCCTGCGCGGCCAGCCGCTGATGCTGGACTGCGTGATCATCGGCGGCGGTCCGGCCGGCCTGTCGGCGGCGATCCATCTGGCGCGGTTCCGGCGGGATGTCCTTGTCGTCGATGACGGCACAAGCCGGGCCGCGCTGATCCCGCGGACCTACAATCATCCGGGCTTTCCGGGCGGCATTCCCGGCCGGTTGCTGCTGGAACGGATGCGGCGGCAGGTCCGCGATCTGGGCACCGCCATCGCCGCCGAACATGCCGAGCGGCTGGATCCGCTGCCGGGCGGCGGCTTTGCGATCCGCGCCGGGGCCGGGCGGCTGGCGCGCCATGTGATCCTGGCCACCGGGATCACGGACCGTCTGCCGCCGATCCCAGACGCGAAGGCGGCGATCCTGTCGGGGCGGCTGAGGCTGTGCCCGGTCTGCGACGCCTTCGAGCTGACGGGCCAGCCCATCGCCGTGGTCGGCTCTGACGCTCATGCGGCGTCCGAGGCGCTGTTTCTGGCGCATTACTCGCCCCGGATCACGCTGCTGACCCTGGGTGCGCCGCCGCTCTGGCCGGCCGGGGACCAGGCCGCGCTGACCGGGCAGGGCATCGGGGTCGAACCCTGCGCGGATTGGGCGCTGGACATGGGCGGTCCGGGCGTGACGCTGCGGCGCGAGGGTCATCCGCCCCGGCAGGTCGCGGCGCTTTATTCGGGTCTGGGCATGGATGCCCGCGCCGATCTGGCCGCGCGGCTGGGCGCGGGGCGGGCAGAGGACGGGCGGCTGCTGACCGATCCGCATCAGGAAACCTCGGTCCCCGGTCTTTTCGCGGCGGGCGATGTCGCGCCGGGACTGAACCAGATCGCCACGGCCATGGCGCAGGGCCAGATCGCGGCCAGCCGCATCCACGCCCTGTTGCGCGGAGCGCCGGCTCGCCCTGGCGGGGACATCAAAGGAGGGTGACGGATGAAGACGATCTTGCCGGCCGCGACGCTTGGCCTTGCCTTGGGGGGCTTCTTCGACGGGATCCTGCTGCATCAGATCCTGCAATGGCACCACCTGCTGAGCCTTGTGCCGGGCGTCACCGACCTGCGGACGCAGATCCTGTGGGACGGGTATTTTCATGCCGTGATGTATCTGGTGGGCGCGGCGGGTCTGGTGGCGCTGTGGCGGCAGCGCGCGGCGATCGGGCAGGATACGCGCCGCCGTCTCTGGGCGTCGCTGCTGATCGGGTTCGGGCTGTGGCACGCGGTCGATGCGATCCTGTCGCACTGGATCCTGGGCATCCACCGCATCAAGGTCGATTCGCCGGTGCCGCTGCTGTGGGATCTGGGCTGGCTGGCCGCCTTCGGCATCCTGCCCGCGCTGGCCGGGCTGTTCCTGATCACCGGCCGTCCGGGGCCGGGCCGCCCGATGGGGGGCCGTTTCGCCGGGCTTCTGGCGCTGACGACCGGGGCGGGGCTCTGGGCGATGCAGCCGCCGCCGGATCTGCCGCTGACCTCGGTCGTGTTCCGCCAGTCGCTGCCCGAAGATGCCATCCGCGCCCGGCTTGATCAGGCGGGGGCGACGCTGGTCTGGTTCGACCGCCTGTCGGGCATCGCGGTGGTGGACCTGCCGCGCGGCGCGGGCTGGCGGCTTTACGGACAGGGCGCGCTGCTGGTCGCCGGGGCGGGCCTGCCCGCCGGCTGCTTCGCCTGGAGCCGCGCCTGAAACCGGGAACATCTGGGCGATCCGCCGGTTGTGACGCCCGGCCCGCAACCCGGCGGGCCGCAAGCAGGAGACAGCGCATGACCGACCATCCGCACCCCCCCTTTCCCAAGCAGGAACAGGATCTGCCCGGCAGCTTTCGCAAGATGGACCCGGTGCCCGATCATGGCGAGGACAGCTGGCGCGGCGCGGGCCGACTGGAGGGTCTGGTGGCCCTGATCACCGGCGGCGACAGCGGCATCGGCCGGGCCGTCGCCATCGCCTATGCCCGCGAGGGCGCCGATCTGGCGCTGGTCTGTCTGGACGAGACCGAGGACATGGAAGACACCGCCCGGCTGGTCCGCGAGGCGGGCCGCGAATGCCTGGTGATCGAATCCGACCTGTCGGATGCCGAGAATTGCCGCGAGGTCATCACCCGCACCGCCGAGCGTTTCGGCCGCATCGACATCCTTGTGAACAACGCCGCGCATCAGCGCAGCTTCTCGCGGATCGAGGATATCAGCGACGAGGAATGGCGCTATACCTTCGCCACCAATATCGACGCCATGTTCTACCTGACCAAGGCGGCGCTGGCGCATATGGGCGAGGGCGCCTCGATCATCAACACGTCCTCGGTCAATGCCGACCAGCCCAGCCCGGACCTGCTGGCCTATGCGACGACCAAGGGCGCGATCCAGAACTTCACCGCCGGTCTGGCCCAGATGCTGGCCGAACGCGGCATCCGCGCGAATGTCGTGGCGCCCGGTCCGGTCTGGACCCCGCTGATCCCGGCCAGCTTTCCGGGCGACAAGGTCAGCACCTTCGGCGAGAACTACCCGATGGGCCGCCCCGCGCAGCCGGTCGAGCTGGCCTCGGCCTTCGTGATGCTGGCCGAGCCCGTCTCGAGCTACATCTCGGGCGCGACGATCGCCGTGACCGGCGGCCAGCCCATCATCTGAGGGGCGCCGCATGAACAGGTTCACCGCCTTTTGCGCGGGTCTGGCGGGGGGCGCGCTGCTCGTGTGCCTGGCCCGCAGCCGCCCCGAGGCCCGCGCCTCTGCACCCGTCCGCGATGCCGGACCCGAGCAGATGCGCGACCCGCCCCCGGCCTGGTCCGACATCGACGAGCGGTCGGACGAATCCTTTCCGGCCAGCGACCCGCCGGGCACCTACTAGCACCGGGGGCCGGCGGGGGCGGGGAACAAAGCCCGCCCCCGCCGGTTCACCGGTCCCCCCACAGACAGGAGAAACATCATGGCCAGCACGATGAGTGCCAAGGACGTGTTCGTCGACGGGCTGCGCAATGCCCATGCGATGGAAAAGCAGGCGCTGTCGATCATGCAGCCGCAGGTCAACCGGCTTGAACATTACCCCGAAGTGTCCGCCCTGCTTGAACGTCACATCCGCGAGACCGAGGACCAGATCAAGCGCCTGGACGAGGTTCTCGACGGCGTCGGAGCCTCGGCTTCGGGGCTCAAGGATATGGGCCTGTCGCTCAGCGGCAGCATGGCGGCGGTCGGCCATACCTTCGCCTCGGACGAGATCCTCAAGAACACCTTTGCCAACCACGCCTTCGAGAATTTCGAGATCGCGGCCTATGTCTCGCTGATCAGCGCGGCCGATATCTGCGGCGCGGGCGCCTCGGTGCCGCTACTGCGCCAGAACCTCGACGAGGAACGGCGCATGGCTGCCGCGCTGCATGAAAGCATCGACGCGGTGACGCGCCGTTACATCGCGCTGGCCGCATCCGAAGAACGCGCCGATATCTGACCCGCCTTGCGACGAAAGACCGCGACCGGCGCCCGATCCGTGGCGCCGGTCGCTTTTTGTCGCCGACCGTGCGCCCCTGACGGCGCGGCCGAAACCTGCGGGCGGACCGATTTTCGCTGGAACGCGCGCGCCGTTTCTGGTCTGAGAGGGCGAGGCCGGCGCAAGGCAGTCCGGCAAGTGGTCCGAGGCAGCAGACGATGAGCATTCACCTTTATCCCAACGATCTTCCCGACGATCTGGACCTTGGCCCGGTCGTGGCCATCGATACCGAGACGATGGGCCTTGATCCCCGCCGCGACCGTCTGTGCCTGGTGCAGCTGTCGTCGGGCGACGGCGAGGCGCATCTGGTCCAGATCGATCGCGGCCAGACCGAGGCGCCGAACCTGACGCGCCTGCTGACCGATCCCAAGGTGCTGAAACTGTTCCATTTCGGCCGCTTCGACATCGCCGCGCTGGAAAATGCCTTCGGCGTCGTCACCTCGCCGGTCTGGTGCACCAAGATCGCCTCGAAGCTGGTGCGGACCTATACCGACCGGCACGGCCTGAAATATCTGCTGAACGAGCTGGTCGGCGTCGATGTCAGCAAGCAGCAGCAGACCAGCGACTGGGGCGCGACGGATCTGAGCGACGCGCAGCTGGAATATGCGGCATCCGACGTGCTGTATCTGCACCGCCTGAAAGAGGCGCTGGAGGAACGGCTGAAGCGCGAGAACCGGCTGGGTCTGGCGCAGGCCTGCTTTGACTTTCTGCCCGCGCGCGCCCATCTGGACCTTCTGGGCTGGGGCGATGAGGGCGACATCTTCCGGCACTGAACGGACCGGCCTTGGCCGAAACCGGGCCGCCGGGCGCGATGCGCCCGGCCCCGACAGATTGTGACGACCGAAAGCAGGAGCGGGCGCGTGGCGGATTACATCGAAACGGCGCGGCGTGTGATCGCCACCGAGATCGCGGGCCTCGAGGCCCTGGCCTCGGGTCTGGGGGCAGAATTCTCGCGCGCGGTCGCGATGATGCTTGAGGTGCGGGGGCGGGTGATCGTCTCGGGCATGGGCAAGTCGGGCCATGTCGGGCGCAAGATCGCGGCCACGCTGGCCTCGACCGGGACGCCTGCGCAATTCGTCCATCCTGCCGAGGCCAGCCACGGCGATCTGGGCATGGTGACCGAGGCCGATCTGGCGCTGGTCCTGTCCAATAGTGGCGAGACGCCGGAACTGGCCGACCTGATCGCCCATACGCGGCGCTTCAAGATCCCGCTGGTGGGCGTCGCCTCGCGGCCCGGCTCGACGCTGCTCAGGCAGTCTGACGTGGCGCTGGTCCTGCCCCAGGCTCAGGAAGCCTGCGGGAACGGGATCGTGCCCACGACCTCGACCACGATGACGCTGGCGCTTGGCGACGCGCTGGCCATCGCCCTGATGGAGCATCGCCGCTTTACCCCCGAACATTTCCGCACCTTCCATCCCGGCGGCAAGCTGGGTGCGCTTCTGGCGAAGGTCGGCGATCTGGCCAGCCGCGATCTGCCCCTTGTCGCGCAGGACGCCCCCATGTCCGAGGCGCTTCTGGTCATCAGCCAGAAAGGCTACGGCGTCACCGGCGTCACCGATGCGGACGGGCGTCTGACCGGGATCATCACCGATGGCGACCTGCGCCGCCACATGGAGGGCCTGCTATCGCGTCGCGCCCACGAGGTGATGACCCGCAGCCCCCGCGTGATCGAGCCCGAGGCCCTGGCCGCCGCCGCCCTGGCCGAGATGCAGGCGCGCAAGATCACCTGCCTCTTCGCGGTCGAGGACGACCGCCCGGTCGGCATCCTGCACATTCACGATTGCCTGCGCGCCGGGTTGGTGTGACGCATGGACCGCACTCGCATCGTTCGGTCGCTGCGTGTGATCCTGCCTCTGGCGGCGCTGGCGATGCTGTCCACGCTGTTCCTGTTCTCGCGCGGGTCCGAGACCGAATCGCGCATCCCCTATGCGCAGGTCGATGCCGAGGCGATGGCCCGCGATCCGCGCCTTGTCGCGCCCGAATATGCCGCTGTCACCGAGGACGGCGCCCGGATCAGCCTGACGGCCAGCGCCGCGCGCCCCGACCGAGAGCGGGCCGAGGCCGAGGCGCTGCAACTGGACTGGCAGCGCCCCGACGGCCTGACCGCGATGCTGGTCGCGCCGACCGGCGGGCTGGCCGATGGCCGCATCCGGCTGGATGGCGGGGTCCGCATGACGACCAGCACCGGCTGGCAAATGGATGCGCCGCGCATCGACGCGGCCACCGACCGCTCCGAGATCGCCGCCGATGACGGGATCGAGGCCGAGGCGCCCTTTGGCCGGATCAGCGCCGGCCGGATGCGGCTGGAACCCGGCGACGAGGGCGCGACGGGTGCCGCGGTCTTGAATTTCTCGGGCGGTGTGCGTCTGATATACCAGCCCTGAGCCGCCCGAAGGATGACAAAGATGCTGCGCTATCTGCCCGCTCTGGCCCTTGTGGTCGCGCTTCCGGCCTGGGGCCAGAACCTGACCTTCGGCGGCATGCGCGCCGATACTTCGGCCCCGGTCGAGATCGCCGCCGATGCGCTGGCGGTGAACCAGTCCGACGGCACGGCGGTCTTCACCGGCAATGTCGTGATCGGGCAGGGCGCGATGCGGCTGTCGGCCGGCCGCGTCGACGTGACCTATGCCGAGGGCGGCACGACCCGCATCCGTTCGCTTCGGGCCGAGGGCGATGTGACGCTGGTCTCGGGCGACGACGCGGCCGAGGCGCAAGAGGCGCTTTACGATGTCGAGGCCGGGCAGGTCACGCTGATCGGCGACGTGATCCTGGCGCAGGGCGGCAACGTGCTGACCGGCCAGCGGATGGAGGTCGATCTGGCCACCGGCGCCGCCCGCGTCGAGGGCCGCGTCCGCACCATCCTGCAACCGGGCCAGCAGGGCGGGGGGAACTGATGCCCGACGCGCCCCGGGACGGTCTTCAGGTCCGCAAGCTGCGCAAGTCCTATCGCAACCGGCTGGTCATCCGCGAGGTGTCGGTCGATCTGCGCCGGGGCGAGGTCGTGGCGCTGCTGGGGCCGAACGGATCGGGCAAGACGACATGCTTCTATTGCATCGCCGGGCTGGTCGTGCCCGATGCGGGCCAGGTCATCATCGACGGCCAGGACGCGACGCGCCTGCCGATGTTCCGCCGCGCCCGCATGGGCATCGGCTACCTGCCGCAGGAAATGTCGATCTTTCGCGGCCTGACGGTCGAGCAGAACATCATGGCCGTGCTCGAGGTCGCGCTGGACGATCCGCGCCATCGCCGCGACCGGCTCGAGGAATTGCTGGCCGACTTCTCGATCACCCATCTGCGCGGGGCGCAGGCCCTGGCCCTGTCGGGCGGCGAAAGGCGGCGGGCCGAGATCGCGCGCTGCCTTGCCTCGAACCCGGCCTTCCTGCTGCTGGACGAACCCTTCGCGGGCGTCGATCCCATCGCCGTGGGCGAGATCCGCTCGCTGGTCCATGACCTGAAATCGCGCGGAATCGGCGTGCTGATCACCGATCACAACGTCCGCGAGACGCTTGGCATCGTGGACCGCGCCTATATCCTGCATGACGGTCATGTGCTGATGTCGGGCACGACCGACGAGATCGTCGCCGATCCCCGCGTCCGCGAGGTCTATCTGGGCGAAGGCTTCCGCATGGCCTAGGCGCCCCCTCGCGCAAAGGACCGCTTTTTCGATCACGCCGCCGTGGCTGGCCGTTGACAGGAGGGGCGCGCTGTCACCAAATTGAGATATGCAGGGGCGGCCTCGGCCCCCCTGCGCGCACCCCGCGCAGACGCGCGGCGGCCTGCGGGCCGTCCCGTCACGGCGCGGGCAACCGAAGAGGAGGCATGATGCGCTACACGATCAGCGGAAAACACATCGATGTCGGGGACGCCCTGACCACGCATGTCAAATCCGAACTGGGCGAGACGATCGAGAAATACTCGCAGCGCCCCACCGATGCGACGGTCACCTTCTCCAAGGATGCACATCAGTTCACCTGCGACGCGGTGGTGCATCTGTCCACCGGCCTGACCGTTCAGGCCAAGGGCGCCGCGACCGAGATCTACGCCGCATTCGAATCCTGCCGCGAGCGCATGGACAAGCAGCTGCGCCGCTACAAGCGCCGCCTCAAGGACCACCACAAGGACCGCGTCGAGCCTGTTGTCTTTGGCGAGGCCGGCAGCTATGTGCTGGCCGCCGACGAGGATGAGTGGGAATCGACGGGCGACAGCCTCGAACCCATCATCATCGCCGAGATGGAAAGCCGCGTCCCGACGCTGTCGGTGGGCGACGCGGTGATGCAGATGGAACTGGCAGGGGCGCCGCTTCTGGTGTTCCGCAACGAGAAACATGGCGGCGTGAACGTCGTCCACCGCCGCGACGACGGCAATGTGGGCTGGATCGACCCGCGCGGAAACGGCTAGTCCGCCTCGCGCCGCAGACGAAGGAAACGCCCCCGCCACCAGTGGCGGGGGCGCCTATCTTGGGAGAGTCGCGACCGCATGCAGATTGCCGAAATCCTCAAGCCCGGAGCCGTCCGCTCGCTCGGACAGCTCACCTCGAAGAAGAGGCTGTTCCAGGAACTGGCTGAACTGGCACAGGCAGAATACGGGCTTCCCGCCCCCGAAGTGCTCGACGCGCTCCAGGAACGCGAGAGCCTCGGGCCGACGGGCGTCGGACAGGGCGTCGCGCTGCCCCATGCGCGGCTGCACGGGCTGGACAAGGTCGCGGGCCTGTTCATCCGGCTGGACAAGGCGCTGGATTTTGACGCGGTGGACCGCCAGCCCGTCGATCTGGTCTTCGCGCTGCTGGCCCCCGAAACGGGTGGCGTCGATCACCTCAAGGCGCTGGCCCTGGTCTCGCGCACGCTGCGCGACGCCGATCTGCGCGCGAAGCTGCGTGCCAATGACGACCCGGTGGCGCTGCACGCGGTCCTGGCCGCCGCACAGGGCATCCGCGCGGCCTGACGGGTTCTAATCGGTCCGATTCGGTCCTATACTGTCCCCCCGCGACAGGAGGATCGACCATGAAGAAGCACGTGACCGACCGACCCCGCAGCACCGGCACGGCGCGCCTGCGCGCCTTCGTCCGTCAGGACCGCGAGGCCGGACCCCATCCCAGCATCACCAGCCTGCACAAGAGGCCCCAGACCCGGGACGAGAGCCGCCGCGCGGTCGAATATGCCCGCATCATGCGCGGCCATTCCGCCTGACGGCACCAAGACGAAAGAAGAAGGGGGGCTGTCTGCCCCCCAGGCGCCTTGCGCCTTCCCCCCGAGGATATTTCCGGCCAAGGCAAAGACAGGACCTGTGCTTTGCCTTGGTCCAAATATCCCGGGGGAATCGCGAAGCGATGGGGGCGGAGCCCCCTTCCCGGTCTCAGGCGCGGACCAGCGCCTCGTAATCCTCGGCGACCTGGCGGGTGATCTGGCCCACCTGGAAATGCCAGTCGCCGATCTGGCCGACCGGCGTAACCTCGGCCGCAGTGCCGGTCAGCCAGCATTCGCTGAAGCCTTCCAGCTCCTCGGGCAGGATGCGGCGTTCGTGGACGGTGAAGCCCTTGTCGCGCAGCATCTGGATGATCGTCTGCCGGGTGATGCCGTTCAGGAAACGGTCGGCCAGAGGCGTGTGGATCTCGCCGTCCTTGACGAAGAAGATGTTGGCGCCGGTGGCTTCGGCGACATAGCCCTCCCAGTCCATGAACAGCGCGTCCGAGCAGCCCTTGGCCTCGGCGGCGTGCTTGGACATGGTGCAGATCATGTAGAGGCCGGCGGCCTTGGCGGCGGTGGGGATGGTCTCGGGCGAGGGGCGTTTCCACTTGGCGACGTCCAGCTTCGCGCCCTGCCATTTCGCGTCGCCGTAATAGCTGCCCCATTCCCAGGCGCAGACCGCCATGCGGACCGGGTTGCGCGCGGCCGAGACGCCCATATCCAGCCCCGAGCCGCGCCAGGCGACGACGCGGACATAGGCGTTCTCGAAGCCGTTGGCGCGCAGCACCTCTTCCTTGGCGGCGTCGATCTGGTCGGCCGTATAGGGGATCGGCATGTCCAGCAGGCGGCCCGATTCAATCAGGCGCAGCGAATGTTCATGGCTCTTGAAGATCTTGCCGTTATAGCAACGCTCGCCCTCGAAGACCGAGCTGGCGTAGTGCATGGCGTGGGTCAGGACATGCACCTTCGCCTCGCGCCAGGCGACCAGTTCGCCATCCATCCAGATCCAGCCGTCCCGATCGTCATATGCCGCCGTCATGTTCATTCTTCCTCCGCCGCCCGATCTGTACGATTCTTGCGCCTGACAGGGCAGAACAGTCCATTTGTTACGCAAGATGCTTGACGGCTAGCAATCAGCGGTTAGAAAGTCAATAACGCTGCCATATCGGCGATCCAGGATGCGAGGATGTCAGGAATGCAGGAAAAGGCGCGGATCCAGGCCATGGTGGGCGAGGATCTTCTGTTCCTCACCGACGATCAGCTGCGCCGCGGGATCGAGGCGATGTTCTTCGCCTATCGCGCCTTTACCGCCGATCCCGACCTGATCCTGGCCGATCTGGATTACGGCCGCGCGCATCACCGGGCGCTGCATTTCGTCAACCGCGATCCGGGCCTGACCGTGACCGCGCTGCTGGCTGTTCTGGGCGTGACGAAGCAGAGCCTCAATCGCGTGTTGCGGACCCTGATTGACGACGGCCTTGTCGAAAGCCGCGTAGGGCGGCGCGACCGGCGCGAGCGGCAGCTTTACCTGACCCCGCAGGGCACCGCGCTGGAACGGCGGCTGTCGGAATCGCAGCGTGCGCGGATGCGGGCGGCCTATCGCAAGGCCGGGCCGCAGGCGGTGGCGGGTTTCCGGCAGGTGCTTGAGGCGATGATGGACCCCGAGACGCGGGCGCAGTATCAGGCTCTGAAGGAACTGCCCGAGGACCGCTGATCCGCCATGACCGCCTCCGATGCCCATATCCTGATCGTTGACGATGACGAACGTATCCGTTCGCTTCTGGGCAAGTTCCTGCGGAAAAGCGGCTACATGGTCAGCCTGGCCCGCGATGCGGCGCAGGCGCGGCGGCTGCTGGCGGGGCTGGAATTCGACCTGATCGTGCTGGACGTGATGATGCCGGGCGAGGACGGGCTTGCGCTGACGCGCGACCTGCGCCGCCGGATCGACACGCCGATCCTGCTGCTGACCGCCAAGGGCGAGACCGAGGACCGCATCGCCGGGCTGGAATCGGGGGCTGACGATTACCTGCCCAAGCCCTTTGAGCCGCGCGAATTGCTGCTGCGGATTGCGGCGATCCTGCGCCGCGTCCCGGTGGTCGAGATGACGCAGCCGAAATTCCTGACCCTCGGCGCGCTGCGCTACGACACCGAAAAGGGCGAATTGTGGCAGGGCGACCAGCCGCTGCGCCTGACCGGGACCGAGGCGGCGCTGATGCGGCGGCTCGCCTCCAGCCGGGGCCAGCCCGTCAGCCGGGCCGAGCTGGTCGAGGATCTGGGCCGGGGGACGGGCGACGAGGGCGAGAACAGCGAACGCGCCATCGACGTCCAGATCACCCGCTTGCGCCGCAAGATCGAGACCGACCCGCGCGAGCCGCGCTATATCCAGACCGTGCGCGGCACGGGCTACATGCTTGTAGTGGACTAGGGCGGCCATTCGCCCTAGCCTTTGGCGGTGATGGATCAGGCGACATATCAGGGAATCGCGCTGGACGCCCAGACGGCGCTGGCGCTGCTGGAATGGCAGCTTGAGATGGGCGCCGATACGCCGCTGCTGGATGATCCGGTGGACCGGTTCGACCTGCCCGCGCAGGCCGCGCCCGCCATTCCGATGGCCCAGCCCGTCCCGCCGGTCGTCGCCGCTTCGGACGCCGACGACCTGCCAGCCCGCATCGCCGAGGCTGAGGCGCTGGCCTCTGCGGCCGACACGCTGGATGCCTTGGCCGCCGCGCAGGAGGGTTTCGACGGGATCGAACTGAAGAAGGGCGCCCGCCGCTTCTGTTTCGCCGATGGCCGGGCCGGGGCGCGCGTGCTGATCCTGGGCGAGGCGCCGGGCGATGAAGAGGATCGACAGGGCCGTCCCTTCGTGGGCCGGGCCGGGCAGCTTCTGGACCGGATGTTCGGCGCGATCGGGCTGGCCCGCGACGCGGACGATGCGGAACGCGCGCTTTACATCACCAATGTCCTCGGCTGGCGTCCGCCGGGCAATCGCGACCCCAGCCCCGATGAAATTGCCGTGAGCCTGCCCTTTGTGCGGCGCCATATCCAGCTGGCGCAGCCCGATCTGGTCGTGCTGATGGGCAATGTCGCGACCCAGGCCGCCATCGGCCGGCGCGGCATCCTGCGCCTGCGCGGCCAATGGGTGCAGGCTTTCGACCGTCCCGCCCTGCCGATGACGCATCCCGCCTATCTGCTGCGCAACCCCGCCGCCAAGCGCGAGGCATGGGCGGACCTTCTGTCGCTGGCCGCGCGTCTGGAAGCCCTTTCCGTTTAGGTTCGGTTTCCGCATCATGGGCTAACCGGAACGTCCAACAGATGGACCTGTACGCATGCGATTCCTGACGCGCAGCCTTGCCGGGCTGTTTCTGACCTTCATCACGCTCGGCCTGCTGTTTCTGGCGGTGTTCCAGCTCTGGCAGGCCGCCGAGCAGCGGCGCGCGGGCGGGGGGCCGGGGCTCCGCCCCGCCGAACAGGTCTTTACCGCCCGGCTGATCACGCTGGAACCCACGCGCATCACCCCGCAGATGCAGGTCTTCGGCACGATCCAGTCGCGGCGCCAGCTTGAACTGCGCGCGGGCGCTGCGGGGCAGATCGTGTTCCTCGACCCCGCCATGCAGGAAGGCGGCGCAGTGACGGCGGGGCAGGTTCTGGTCCGCATCGACCCCTCGGCCGCGCAGGCCGCCCTGGACAGCCGCGAGGCCGAACGCGACGACGCGCAGGGCAATCTGGCCGACCGCCGCCGCAGCGTGGCCATCGCCGCCGAGGACTTGGCGGCGGCCGAGCGGCAGTATGAATTGCGGCAGGCCGCCGTCGCCCGTCAGCGCGATCTGGCCGGGCGCGGCCTTGGCACCAGCACCGAACGCGAGAATGTCGAGCTGGCCGCCTCGACCGCCGAGCAGGCCGTGATCAGCCGCCGCGCCGCCCTGGCCGATGCCGAAAGCGCCGTCACCGCCGCCGAGAACGCCCTGCGCCGCGCCGAAATCGCCCTTACCGAGGCCCGCCGCACCCTGGCCGATACCGAGTTGCGCGCCGGTTTCGATGGCCGCGTCACCGCCGTCAGCGCGGTCGAGGGCGGTCTGGTCGGCATGAACGAACAGCTTGCCACGATCATCGATCCCGCCGCGCTCGAGGTGCAAATCCCCCTGTCGCTGGACCAGTTCGCCCGGCTTCTGGCGGGCGGGCGCGCCATCGAGGGCGTGCCTGTCGGTGTGGTGCTGGACGGGACGGCCGGGCAGGTCGTGATCGAGGCCGTGCTGGACCGCTCCGCCGCCTCGGTGGCCGAAGGGGGCGCGGGCCGTCAGGTCTTTGCCCGCCTTCAGGATGCCGACACGCCGCTGCGGCCGGGCGATTTCGTGCGCGTCCAGATCGCCGAGCCGCCGCTGGAACAGGCCGCGCAGATCCCGGCCTCGGCCGTGGGCGGCGACGGGGCGGTGCTGGTCGCCGATGACGAGGGGCGGCTGTCCTCGACCCCGGTCGAGGTGCTGCGCCGTCAGGGCGACGACCTGATCGTGGCGGTCCCGGCGTCGCTGTCGGGGGCGACGATCGTGGCCGAACGCGCGCCGCAACTGGGCACCGGCATCCGCGTCCGCGATGTGGGCGCGCGCCCGTCCCCGCCCGGCGACGACGCCACCGCCCCCGCCGCACGGCGCGGCGATCCGCTTCCCGAGGGTCAGCAGGCGCGGCGCGAGGGGGCTGGCCGTGGCTGAGCCGAGGGGCCTTCTGTCGCTGTTCGTGCGCCACCGCACGCTGGCCAATCTGGTGCTGGCGGTCATGGTGGTCGCGGGTCTCTACAGCGCGCCGAAGCTGCGCGCGCAGTTCTTCCCCGATACGGTCGTGCAGGAAATCGACGTCTCCGTCCGGTGGGACGGCGCGGGCGCGGATGATGTGGACCAATCGGTCGTCGCGGTGCTGGAGCCCGCGCTGATGGGGGTCGAGGGCGTGGCCCTGACCTCGTCCCAAGCGGTGCAGGGTTCGGCCCGGCTGCGGCTGGAATTCGAGCCGGGCTGGGACATGTCCCGCGCCATGGCCGAGGTCGAGACCGCCATCGCGGGTGCGGGCAACCTGCCCGAAGGCACCGAAGAGCCGCAGATCACCCGCCGCGCCTGGCGCGACCGGGTGGCGGATGTGGTGATCTCGGGGCCGGTCGGGCTGGACCAGCTGGGGCGCATCGCCGACGACATGTCGAACCGCCTCTATGCGCGGGGCGTGACGCGGCTTTCCGTCACCGGCATCTCGGCCCCCGAGACGCTGGTGCAGATCCGCATGGCCGACCTGATCCGCCACGATCTGACGATGGAGCAGGTCGCCTCGGTCATCGGGGCGGCGGCGGCGCCGATCCCGGCGGGCGACGTGGCCTCGGGGGCGGCGCGGGTCCGCACGGGGGCCGAGACGCGCGATCCGGCAGGCGTGGCCGCGCTGGTCCTCAAGGCGATGCCCGACGGCACGCAGCTGACAGTAGGCGACGTGGCCGACGTCACCGCCGAAGGGATCGACCGGGGCACCGCCTATTTCGTCGCGGGCAACCCCGCCGTGATGCTGGGGGTCGAGCGCAGCGCCTCGGGCGACGCGATCGGCATGCAGCGCGAGGTCGAGGCGGTCGTCGCCCAGATGCAGCCGACCTTGCCCGCAGGCGTCCAGATCGATCTGGTGCGCGCGCGGGCCGAGCTGATCGCGGGCCGGCTGACGCTGCTTCTGGACAATGCGCTTCTGGGTCTGGCGCTGGTTCTGGGGCTGCTGTTCCTGTTCCTGAACGCCCGCACCGCGATCTGGGTCGCGGCGGGCATCCCCGCCGCCCTCTTGGGCGCGGTCGCGCTGATGTATGCGGCGGGCATGACGATCAACATGATCTCGCTTTTCGCGCTGATCCTGACGCTTGGCATCATCGTGGACGATGCCATCGTGGTGGGCGAGCATGCCGATTACCGCCACCGCAAGCTGGGCGAGCCGCCGCAGGTCGCCGCCGAACGCGCCGCCCAGAGGATGGGCGCACCGGTCGTGTCCTCGACCCTGACCACGATCATCGCCTTTGCCGGGCTGGTGACGGTGGGCGGCCGCTTCGGCGAGATGATCGGCGACATTCCCTGGACGGTGATCATGGTGCTGATCGCCTCGCTGCTGGAATGCTTCCTCGTCCTGCCGAACCACATGGCCCATGCGCTGGCTCATTCTGCGCGCGAGCGCTGGTATGACCGCCCCTCGGCTTTCGTGAACCATTGGCTGGACCGCTTCGTCGCGGTGGTGGTGCGCCCGGTGGCGCGGCTGGTCCTGGCCTGGCGCTATCCGGCGCTGGCCTTCGCGGTGGTGGCGCTGTCCTGGTCGGCGGCCACGTTGATGACGGGCAAGGTGCCGTGGCGGTTCTTCGACGCGCCCGAACAGGGCAGCGTGACGGGCAATTTCGCCATGCTGGCCGGCGCCAGCCGCGCCGATACCGAACGCGTCATGGGCATGGTGCAAGAGGCCGTGGACGGCGTCGCCGCCCGCTACGAGGCCGAATACGGCATCAACCCGATCACCCATTCCATGACGCTTCTGGGCGGCAATTCGGGCCGCCCCCTGCCCGGCGCGGAAACCAAGGAGGCCGACCTTCTGGGCGCCATCCAGATCGAGCTGATCGATCCCGATTTCCGTCCCTATTCCAGCTTTGAATTCGTCGCCGCCCTGCAAGAGGCGATGCCCACCGATCCCCGGCTGGAGGTGATCAGCTTCCGCGGCTTCCGGTCGGGGCCGGGAGGCGATGCGATCTCGGTCCGGATGACGGGGGCGAACGCGACCGTCCTGAAGGATGCGGCCGAGGCGCTGAAGCTGCGCCTGTCGGCTTTCCCCGAGGTCTCCGCGCTGGAAGACAGCATGGATTACGACAAGGACGAGCTGGCCCTGCGCCTGACCGCGCGCGGCGAGGCGCTTGGCTTCACCACGCAGGGCCTTGCGCGCGAATTGCGCCAGCGCCTGGGCGGGATTGAGGCCGCAACCTTCCCGGTCGGCACGAGGTCGGGCGCGATCAACGTCGAATTGCCGCCCGAGGAACGTCAGGGCGATTTCCTCGACCGGATGATGATGCGCGCGGCCTCGGGGCAATGGGTGCCGCTGGCCGATATCGTCACGGTCGAGACGGCGGCCGGTTTCTCGGTCGTGCGGCGCGAGAATGGCGAGAGGATGATCTCGGTCACGGGGGACATCTCGGATGACGACCCGGCGCGGGCGGCGCAGATCACGCAGGCGCTGCAGGCCGAACTGATGCCCGACATCGCCGCCGAATTCGGCATCAGCTACACGATCACGGGGCTTGCCGAACAGGAGCAGGAATTCTTGGGCGACGCGGTCCTGGGCTTCGGCCTGGCGCTGGCCGGGATCTACATGGTGCTGGCCTGGATCTTTGCCAGCTGGACGCGGCCGCTGGTGGTCATGTCGGTCATTCCCTTCGGCCTGATCGGCGCGATCTGGGGGCATTACATCTGGCAATTGCCGCTGACGATGTTCTCGATCGTGGGGCTGATCGGCATGTCGGGGATCATCATCAACGATTCCATCGTGCTGATCTCGACCATCGACGAATATACCCGCCAGCGCGGCCTGCGCCCGGCCATCGTCGCGGCGGTCTGCGACCGGTTCCGGCCGGTGCTGCTGACCACGGCGACCACGGTGCTGGGCCTTGCGCCGCTGCTCTATGAACGCTCGTCGCAGGCGCTGTTCCTGAAGCCGACGGTGGTGACGCTGGTCTATGGGCTGGGCTTCGGGATGCTGATCGTGCTGCTGGTCGTTCCGGCGGTGCTGGCCATCGGCGCCGATCTGGGCCGGGCGCGGCAGGCCTTTCGCCGCAGCCGCCGGGCGCAGCCGGTGGCGGGCGTGATCCGGGCGGCGACCGGCGGCGCGGTGCTGGCCTTTGCGCTGACGCTTCTGCCGGTGACGCTGTTGCCCGCGATGGGGCTGGGGCTGCCCGGCTGGTGGCCGGTGGCGGGGTCGGTCGGTGCGGCGCTTGGCGCCTATGCGCTGATGCTTCTGGCGGTGGTGCTGGGCGCGGGGCTCTGGGCGCTGCGCCGCGCGCCCGCGATCAGGGGCTGAGACGGCAGCCGAAGCTTTCGACCGCATCATCGGCGCTGACCACGGTCAGCCGCAGGGCCGAGGGGTCCAGCGGAAAGGGCGCGGCCTCGGGGCCGACCATCTCGGCCACGGCGACGGGGCCATCGGCGCGCATCTCGATCTCGGCGCCCGAGACCCAGAGGTCGGGCTTGCCCTCGACCTCGATCGCGGCCAGTTCGGGCGCGTCCGAGGGCAGCGCCATCTCGACGCGCAACCCGTCGGCGATGGCCTCGATCCGGCATTCCGGCAGGTCCTCGACCAGACGCGGCGTCTCGGCCATGGCGGCCTTGATGCGGCTGTCGGGCAGGGTGCCGGGCGGCGGGGCGCTGAGGTCAAGCTGGGCGGGCACGCAGATATTCTCGCACAGGCCCAGTTCGATCTGGCTGTGCAGCGTGACCGGGCGCGCGGCATCGGCGGGGCTGGCGGTGAAGGGCAGGACCAGATGCTCGTGATAGCCCAGCTCCTGCGCGCCGCCGGAACTGATCGATTCGGGCGCGGGCCAGTGAAAGACCACATCGCCAAGATTGTCCGACCCGTCCCAGGCAAAGCTGGGCGGCAGGCCGCTATCGCCGGGGCTGCGCCAATAGGTCTTCCAGCCCGGCTCCAGCACCAGTTCCAGCGCGGCGATCCGGTTGCCCGCCTCGTCGGTCCAGCCGGGCAGCAGCCGGGCATCGACCAGGCCAAGCGGCATCTCGCCCTCGGGCAGGCGCATTTGCGCCCAGGCGGGCGGGGCCAGAAGACAGGCAAGGGCAAGGGACAGGCGCAGCATGGCACTGACATAGCGCCCGCCGCGACCGTCTGAGAAGTCACAATGCCGCGCGGCGCTTGCATCGGGCGCGTCCCGTGCCGATCTTGTGATGGAAAGGAGACGCGATGACGCCGAATGACAAGGTCGAGAACCTGACGGGCAAGATCCTGATCGCCATGCCGGGCATGGCCGACCCGCGATTCCAGCGGTCGGTCGTGCTGATCTGCGCGCATTCCGTCGAGGGCGCGATGGGCCTGATCCTGAACCGCCCCCTGCCCGAGATCCGATTCGACGACCTGCTGGACCAGCTGGGGATCGAGGCCGATGACGGCGCTCGCATCATCGAGGTGCGATCCGGCGGCCCGGTCGAACCGGGGCGCGGCTTCGTGCTGCACAAGGTTCCCGAACATGGCAGCGATCCCGAGGGGCGGCTGCGCATCTCGGGCGGTCTGGCGATGACGACGACGCGCGACATCCTCGAGGATCTCGCCTCGGGCGAGGGGCCGCAGCCGGCGGTGCTGGCGCTTGGCTATTCGGGCTGGGGTCCGGGCCAGCTGGAGGCCGAGATGCTGGCCAATGGCTGGCTGACCGGTGACGGCGCCGAGGACCTGATCTTCGCCCCCTCGCACGAGGACAAGTGGAGCCGCGCGCTGAAGGCGCAGGGCATCGACCCCTCGCTTCTGTCAGGCACGGCAGGCCGCGCCTGACTTGCGTCCCGCGATGGCCGGGGGCGCTTCGCCCCCCGGACCCCCCGAGGATATTTCAGTGAAGAAGAAGTCCGCGCCGTGACAGGGCGCTGGTGCCGATCGGCTTTGGCGGGGGCGTGGGCGCGCTCGGGGGGACCGGGGGTGCAGCCCCCCGGGGCTTCGCGGGACGCAATCGCGCCTCAGCTGAAGTCTGGGAAGAACTTCTCTGACGGGGTGAAGATCTCGCAGCCGTCGGCGGTGACGCCGATCGAATGCTCGAACTGCGCCGAGAGCGACTTGTCGCGCGTCACCGCCGTCCAGTCATCCGCCAGGACCTTGGTCTCGGGCCTGCCCAGATTGATCATCGGCTCGATGGTGAAGATCATGCCCTCTTCGAGGACCGGGCCCTTTCCGGGGCGGCCGAAATGCAGCACGTTCGGGGGCGCGTGGAACACCTTGCCGATGCCGTGGCCGCAGAAATCGCGCACGACCGACATGCGGTGGCCCTCGGCATGGCTCTGGATCGCGTGGCCGATATCGCCGAAGGTCGCGCCGGGGCGGACGGCCTCGATCCCCTTCATCAGCGCATCATGCGTCACCTGGATCAGGCGCTGCGCCTTGAGCGGCGCGCGGCCGGCCACATACATGCGGCTGGTATCGCCGAACCAGCCCTCGACGATCACGGTTACGTCGATGTTCAGGATGTCGCCGTCCTGAAGCACCTTGTCTCCGGGGATGCCGTGGCAGACCACATGGTTCACGCTGATGCAGCTGGCATGCTGGTAGCCGCGATAGCCGATCGTGGCCGAGGTGACGCCCAGTTCCTCGATCCGGGTGCGGATGAAATCGTCCAGCGCGCCGGTCGTGGCGCCCGGCTGGACCAGCGGCCCGACCTCGTCCAAAATCCGCGCCGCGACCCGGCCTGCCTTGCGCATCCCCTCGAAATCCTCGGGCAGGTGGATGCGGATGCCCTCGCGGGTGATGCGGCCTTCGTCCATTGCGGTTCCTTTCGTCATCCCGCCTAGATAGACGCGATGCCGCACTTGTTCCAGCCCCGCACGGGCGCTTAGAAGAAGGGGCATCATCGAAAAGGGCAGGAAATGCAGTCCGACAATCCCACCGCAGCGATCCTTGTCATCGGGGACGAGATCCTCTCGGGGCGCACCCGCGAGGGCAATGCGCATCATCTGGCGCAGGTCCTGTCGGCGACGGGCTTCGATCTGCGCGAGATCCGCGTGGTGGCCGACGATCATGACCGCATCGTCGCGGCGATCCGGGCGCTGGATGGCAGCCTGGGCGGCGATTACGACCTGCTGTTCACCTCGGGCGGGATCGGGCCGACCCATGACGACATCACCGCCGATGCCGTCGCCGCCGCCCATGGCACCGGAATCGAGGTCAACGACGAGGCCCGCGCCCTGCTTCAGGCCCGCTGCGACCGGATGGGGACCGTCCTGACCGAGAACCGCCTGCGGATGGCGCGCATCCCGGTCGGTGCGAGGCTGATCGACAATGCGGTCTCGGCCGCGCCGGGCTTTTCCATCGGCAACACGCATGTGATGGCGGGCGTGCCCGAAGTGTTCCGCGCGATGGTTGACTGGCTTCTGCCGCGCCTGTCTGCAGGGCGGCCGGTCTGCTCGGCTACGGTCGAGGTGCGGCGCGGCGAAAGCGACGTGGCCGAAGAGCTGAAGGCCGTGGCCGCCGAATATGCCGACCTGTCGCTTGGCAGCTATCCTTTCCATGACGCGACCGGCTGGGGGACGAACCTTGTCGTGCGCGGGCTGGATCAGGCGCGCGTCGATGCCGCGATGACGGAATTGCGCGCTCGGATCGGGCTGTGACAGGCCTGCCCGACCCCGCCTTGGCCCATGCCTTCGAGGCAAGCTGGCCGCCCGCCCGGACCGAACGGGCGGGCGGCTTTCTGGTGGGGCTGGGCGAGGGCGCCGGAGGCCGCGTCAGTTCCGCCCGCGCCCTGCCGGATTGGCGGCCGGACGACATTCCCCTGGCCGAGGCGCAGCACCGCGAATGGGGCCAGCGCCCGCTTTTTCGCGCCTGGAATGCCGATCAGGCGCTGATCGCGGCACTGACCGACCGGGGCTACGGCCTGGAAATCCCGACTGTGGTGCTCGAAGCGCCCGTGGCCGCGCTGATCGACCGGCCGCTTCCGCCGGTGACGGGCTTTGCGCTCTGGCCGCCTCTGGCGATCCAGCGCCGCATCTGGGAGGCGGGCAACATCAACCCCGCCCGTCAGGCCGTGATGGATCGCGTCGCCCTGCCCAAGGCCGCTTTGCTGGGGCGCCTGCATGACCGCGCGGCGGCGGCGGGTTTCGTCGCGGCTGCGGGCGATGTCGCCATGCTGCACGGGCTCGAGGTGCTGCCCGATTTCCGCCGGCAGGGTCTGGCCGGCTGGATGGTGCGGCAGGCCGCGTTCTGGGCCGCCGAACAGGGCGCCACGCGGCTGGCTCTGGCCGTGTCCGAGGGCAATGCCGCCGCGCGCGCGCTTTATCGCGGCCTCGGCTTCACCGAGGCCGCAGGATATGGCTATTACGCCCCCGCCTGAGCGGCGCGCTTGTCCTCGGTCATGGTCTCGAAATCCGAGGCCGAATGCCGCTCGTGCAATTGCTCCGAGGGCTGACCCGAGGTCTTGTTGACCATCACGCCGCGCCGCACGGCGGGTCGGGCCGCGATCTCTTCCTGCCAGCGCCGGACATGGCCGTAGCTGGCCGTGTCAAGGAAGGTCGCCGCGTCGCCATACAGCTTGCCCGCCAGAAGCTGGCCATACCACGGCCAGATGGCCATGTCGGCGATGGAATACTCATCGCCCGCCATGAAGCGGTTGGAGGCCAGATGCTGGTCCAGCACGTCAAGCTGGCGCTTGGTCTCCATCGCGTAGCGGTCGATCGCATATTCGATTTTGGTCGGGGCATAGGCGTAGAAATGCCCGAAACCCCCGCCCAGGAACGGGGCCGAGCCCATCTGCCAGAACAACCAGTTCAGCGCCTCGGTCCGCGCCGCCGGGTCCTTGGGCAGGAATGCCCCGAAGGTCTCGGCCAGATACAGCAGGATCGCGCCCGATTCGAACACGCGCCGCGCCGGGTCGGTGCCGTGATCCATCAGCGCAGGGATCTTGCTGTTGGGATTGGCCGCCACAAAGCCGCTGCCGAACTGGTCGCCATCGCCGATCCTGATCAGCCAGGCGTCGTATTCGGCGTCATGGCCCGCCTCCAGCAATTCCTCGAAGAGGATCGTGACCTTCTGCCCGTTGGGCGTGGCCAGCGAATACAGCTGGAACCGGTGATCGCCGCGCGGCAGCTCGCGGTCAAAGCGCGCCCCTGCCGTGGGGCGGTTGATGCTGGCGAACTGGCCGCCGTTTTCCTTGTCCCAGGTCCAGACCTTGGGCGGGGTGTAATCGGTGCTCATCGCGTTCCCTCATTGCCTGATCTGCAAGATGTGAATGCGGGCGTCCAAGATCAACCCGCTTGGGACTTGGCGATGTTCCGTTAATGTTCTATCCTGCGCGCATGCTGCCGCCCCGCGATCCCCATCTGCGCCTCAAGGCGCGCGGCGCCGCCTCGGCCCCGGCCGGGCGGTTCGACACCCAGACGCGGCTGCGCGAATCCGACGGCTGGGACATCCCCGAGGACGAGACGCTGCTGCGAACCGAACTGGCCTTTGAACAGCCGCGCAGCATCATCACGCGCAATACCTCGCCCGACATTTCCTTTGACCGCTCGATCAACCCCTATCGGGGCTGCGAACATGGCTGCATCTATTGCTATGCGCGGCCCAGCCACGGCTATATGGGCCTGTCCCCGGGCTTGGATTTCGAGACCAAGATCACCGCCAAGCCCGATGCCGCCCGCCTGTTGGAACGGGAACTGGCGCGGCCCGCCTACAAGCCCGCGCCGATCGCGCTTGGCACGAACACCGACCCCTATCAGCCGGTGGAATCGAAACTGGAGATCATGCCCGGCATCCTGCGGGTGCTGCGCGACTGGAACCATCCGGTGACGCTGGTGACGCGCGGGCGGACGGTCCTGCGCGATCTGGACCTGTGGGCGGAACTGGCCGCGCGCGATCTGGCCGCGGTGGGGATCAGCGTCACCACGCTGGATGCGGGGCTCGCCCGCGCGCTGGAACCCCGCGCGCCTGCGCCCGCCACGCGGCTGCAGATGATCCGCGCGCTGGCCCGCGCGGGGGTGCCCGTCCGGGTGATGGTCGCCCCCGTCATCCCCGTCCTGACCGAGCCCGAGATCGAGGCGATCCTGGCCGCCGCGCGCGAGGCGGGCGCGACCACGGCCAGCATGATCCCCCTGCGCCTGCCACACGAGGTCGCGCCCCTGTTCCGCGACTGGCTGGAACGGCACCGGCCCGGCATGGCGGCGCATGTGATGAACCGCGTGCAGGCGATGCGCGGCGGGCGCGACAACGACCCGCGCTTTGGCCACCGCTTCCGGGGCGAGGGGATCGAGGCCGATCTGGCCCGCCAGCGTTTCCGGCTGGCGCGGCGCAGGCTGGGCTATGCCGAGGGCTCGCCCGCGCTGGACTGCTCGCGCTTCGGGGCGCCGCCCCGCGCCGGAGACCAGCTGTCGCTGTTCTAGTTCCGGCGGCCGATGGTCAGGCGGTCATCCTCGGACCCGGCGCTGAAGGCGCCCAGCCTTGCCGCGATCTGGTCCAGCGTCGGGCGCGGGCCCGCCGGGCGCGTCTCAAGCGCCTCGCGCATGGCGCGCAGATGCGCGGCCATCGTGCCGCAGCAGCCGCCGATCACCCGCACGCCCAGATCGCGCGCCAGACAGGCGTAATCGGCCATCAATTCGGGCGTACCGTCGTAATGCAGATGCCCGCCCTCCAGCCGGGCGACGCCGGCATTGCCCTTGGCGATCAGCGGGCGTTCGTTGCCCGAGGCGACCAGCGCGGCCACCGTCCGCAACAGGTCCGACGCGCCGACGCCGCAATTCGCGCCATAGGCGACGGGCGGGTTCGGCAGACGCTCGACCGCGGCGGCCAGTTGCGCGGGGGTGGTGCCCATCATCGTCCGCCCCGCCGTGTCGAAGCTGAGCGCCCCGCACCACGGCATGTCCGCACGCTGCGCGGCCTCGGCGGCTGCGCGCAATTCCTCCAGCGAGGCCAGCGTCTCGACCCACAGGATGTCGGCCCCGCCCTCGCGCAGCGCCTCGGCCTGTTCGTGAAAGATCTCGACGGCGGCGGCATGGGTCAGGCTGCCCATCGGGGCCATGAAGTCACCGATCGGGCCCATGCTGCCCGCCACCACGACCGGACGCCCGGCGCGGTCGGCGGCCTCGCGGCCCAGCTCGGCGGCCAGACGGTTCAGCTCGGCCACGCGGTCCGACAGGCCGTGCAGGCGCAGCCGGCCCGCATTCGCGCCAAAGCTGTTGGTCAGGAACAGGTCGGACCCGGCGGCCAGCGCGTCGGCATGCAGCGTCAGGATCGCCTCGGGTCGGGTCGCGTTCCACAATTCGGCGGGGCTGCCCGCATCCAGCCCCATGTTGAACAGCGCCGTGCCGGTCGCCCCGTCGGCCATCACCCAGTCGCGTTCCGCCAGAAGGCGGCTCAAGGCATCCGTCATCGCCAGGTTCCCTGCCGGGACATGCATGGCCCCGGTCTGTCCGATCATCATGTCCATGATAGGTCGCGCCGTCCGTTTTCACAATTGCAGGTGGAGACGGGCGTTCAACAAATGAAAACCGCGCCGGTTTCCCGGCGCGGCAAATTGTCTGACCTTTTTGACAAAGATCAGTTGCGGTCGTCGCCGTCCTCGTCCGACGAGGCGCCGCCGATATCGTCGAACAGCTCGGCGATCTCGAATTCGGCCTCGGCATCGGCCTCGGCGGCCAGATCCTGGATCGACTTGCCCTGGGCCTGCAGTTCGGCCTCTTCGGCGGAACGCGCGACGTTCAGGGTGATCGTCGCCTCGACCTCGGGGTGCAGCACGACGCTGACGTCATGCATGCCCAGTTCCTTGATGGGCGCGCGCAGGACGACCTGCTTGCGATCCACCGAGAAGCCGGCTTCGGTCGCGGCATCGGCCGCGTCGCGGGTCGTGACCGAACCGTAAAGCGCGCCCGAATCCGAGGCCGAACGGATGACCACGAAGGTCTGCCCGTCCAGTTTCTCGGCCACGGCCTGCGCTTCGGCCTTGGTCTCGGCGTTGCGGGCTTCCAGTTGCACCTTCTGGCCTTCGAAGGCCTTGATGTTGGCTTCCGAGGCGCGCAGCGCCTTGCCCTGCGGCAAGAGGAAGTTGCGCGCATAGCCTTGCTTGACGTTCACGACGTCGCCCATCTGGCCCAGCTTGGCCACACGTTCCAGCAGGATGACTTGCATCTCTCAGGTCTCCTTACTTCACGACATAGGGCAGCAGGGCGAGGAAGCGGGCGCGCTTGATCGCACGGGCCAGCTCGCGCTGCTTCTTGGCCGAGACGGCGGTGATGCGCGAAGGCACGATCTTGCCGCGTTCGGAAATGTAGCGCTGCAGCAGGCGCGTGTCCTTGTAGTCGATCGCGGGCGCGTTCTCACCCGAGAACGGGCAGACCTTGCGGCGGCGGAAGAAGGGTTTGTTCGCCATGGTTCAGATCCTCTCAGTTCCGCTCGCGGCGTTCGCCGCGGTCAGCGCGATCGCCACGGTCGCCGCGATCACCACGGTCGCCGCGCGGACGGTCGCCACGCTCGCCGCGCTCTTCGCGCTTCTGCATCTGGACCGACGGGCCGTCCTGATGCTCGTCCACGCGGACGGTCATCACGCGCATCACGTCGTCGTGCAGACGGGCCAGACGCTCCATCTCCTGGACGGCGGCCGAAGGGGCATCCGAACGCAGGAAGGCGTAATGGCCCTTGCGGTTCTTGTTGATCTTGTAGGCGAGGGTGCGCACACCCCAGTATTCGTGCTCGACGACCTTGCCGCCATTGTCGGCGAGAACGGTCGAGAAATGTTCGATCAGCCCTTCGGCCTGCGTGTTCGACAGGTCCTGACGGGCGATCAGCACATGCTCATACAGAGGCATGGCGATCCTTTCTGTGTCCGGGCGCATTTCATCGACGGGCTGACCTTCCGCATCCCGTCACGAGAGGCTGCGCCGATTGAGTCAAATCGCGGCGGAAGGATGGGGTCTTATAGGGGCGCGGCCGGGAAATGCAAGGCGATTCGGGCCCACGGGCGCGCCCTGCGGCACGGGGCCGATCCGCAATCGAGCTTGCGGGTCCCCGGGCCGCGCCGCAGAGTGGCGGCGGCAAGCAGGGAGGATACGATGGCGCTGGAGGACGCGAAGAAACAGGTGGATCAGGCCTTCACGCGCGAAAGCCTGCGCGGCCTGTCCTACGAGAACGCCTTTGGCGGCGCCGTCAGCTTCCTGCGCCGGCGCTACAGCAAGGATCTGGCCGGGGTGGATGTGGCCGTCACGGGCATCCCCTTCGATCAGGCGGTGACGCACCGGCCCGGCGCGCGGTTCGGGCCGCGCGCGATCCGCGAGGCCTCGACCCTGCAGGCCTTCGACGCGCCCTATGGCTGGGGCTACGATCCGTTCAGCCTGCTGGACATCGTCGATTACGGCGACATGGCGTTCGATTATGCGGCGGTCCATGACGTACCCGCCCGGATCGAGGCGCATCTGGGCGCGATCCTCGATGCGGGGGCGGCGCCGGTCTCGCTGGGGGGCGACCACTTCGTCACGCTGCCGATCCTGCGGGCGGTGGCGGCGCGGCGCGGGCCGGTGGCGCTGATCCAGTTCGACGCCCATTCCGACACCTGGGCCGATGACGATCCCGCGCGGATCGATCACGGCACCTTCCTCTACAAGGCCATCCGCGAGGGGCTGGTGGACCCGGCGGCCAGCGTCTCGGTCGGGATCAGGACCGACAATCCCGACACGATGGGGGTGACGATCCTCGACGCGCCCTCGATCCATCGCGACGGAATCGACGCCACGCTGGCGCGGATCAGGGCGGTCGTGGGCGAGAGGCCCTGCTACCTGACCTTCGACATCGACGCGCTGGACCCGGCCTTTGCGCCCGGCACGGGCACGCCGGTCTGGGGCGGGCTGGCCAGCTGGCAGGCGGCGGCCTTGCTGCGCGGGCTGGCGGGGATCGACCTGATCGGCGGCGACGTGGTCGAGGTCTCGCCGCCTTATGACACGACCGGGGCCACGGCGATCGCGGGGGCGCATGTCGCGGTCGAGCTGATCGCGCTGCTGGGCTGGAACCGGCGTTGATCTGCGTCCCGCGCCGTGCCGGGGGGCTGGGGCGCCCCCCGGACCCCCGCCGCCGCATCGTCTCGGCGCGGCTTGTCCTGCGGCAGGCCTGGCTGTAATCCGGTCCGATGTTGCCCGAAGACCGCCTGATCCAGATCGTCCAGCGTTTCGAGTTTCTCGAGGCGCAGCTGAATGCCGGCGCCGCCGCCGACCAGATCGCGCGGATCAGCCGCGAATATTCCGAGCTGAAGCCCGTGGTCGAGCAGATCGCCCTGTGGCGCGCCGGTCAGGCCGGCCGCGCCGAGGCCGAGGCGATGCTGGCCGATCCCGAGATGCGCGATCTGGCCGCAGACGAGCTGCGCCGGCTGGAGGCCGAGCTTCCCGCGCTGGAACAGGCCCTGCGCATCGCGCTGCTGCCCCGGGACGCGGCCGATGCGCGCCCGGCGATCCTGGAGATCCGCCCCGGCACCGGCGGAGACGAGGCCGCCCTGTTCGCGGGCGATCTTCTGGACATGTATCGCCGCCATGCCGAGGCGCAGGGATGGGACTTCCAGATCCTCGAACTGACGCGGACCGAACTGGGCGGCGTGCGCGAGGCCGTCGTGCGGATCGCGGGCGAGGGGGTCTTTGCCCGGCTGAAATACGAATCCGGCGTGCACCGCGTCCAGCGCGTCCCCGAGACCGAATCGGGCGGGCGCATCCATACCTCGGCCGCGACGGTGGCGGTCCTGCCCGAGGCGGAAGAGGTCGATATCGACATCCCGGCCTCTGATATCCGCATCGACACGATGCGCGCCTCGGGGGCGGGCGGCCAGCACGTCAACACGACCGACTCGGCGGTGCGGATCACGCACCTTCCCACCGGCATCGTCGTGACCAGCTCCGAGAAATCGCAGCACCAGAACCGCGCCAATGCCATGGCGGTCCTGCGCGCAAGGCTCTACGATGCCGAACGGATGCGCGCCGATGCCGAACGCGCCGCCGACCGCAAGAGCCAGGTCGGCAGCGGCGACCGCTCCGAACGCATTCGCACCTACAACTTTCCGCAGGGCCGCATGACCGATCACCGAATCAACCTGACGCTCTACGCGCTGGACCGGATCATGGCGGGCGACCTGTCCGAGATCATCGACGCGCTGACAGCCCATGATCAGGCGGCCCGTCTGGCCATGGCGCAATGAGGCTGTCGGACGCCCAGGCCGAAGGCGCGGCCCTTCTGCGCGCCGCAGGGATCGAGGGCGCCTCGCGCGACGCCGACCGCATCCTGGCCGCCGTCCTGGAAATCGAACCCGGCGCCCTTCGGATGACCGAGGATCGCGCCCTGACCGCCGATCAGGCCGCCGCCTTCCATCACGGCATCGCCGCCCGGGCGCTGCGCCAGCCCGTCGCCCAGATCGTGGGCTACCGCGATTTCTGGGCGCATCGCTTCAAGGTCACGCGCGACACGCTTGACCCCCGCCCCGAGACCGAGGCCCTGGTCGAGGCCGCGCTGACCCTGCCCTGGCGGACGGCGCTGGATCTGGGCACCGGCACGGGCGCGATCCTGATCTCGCTTCTGGCCGCGCGGCCGGGGACGCGGGGCACCGGCACCGACCTTTCCGAGGCCGCGCTGGAAGTCGCGCGCCACAATGCCCGGCGGATCGGCGTCGATGCCCGCTTCCGCCGCGCCGACTGGCTTCAGGGCGTCGAGGGCGTCTTCGACCTGATCGTCTCGAACCCGCCCTATATCGCGGCCTCCGAGATGGCGGACCTTGCCCCCGATATCCGCGACTGGGAGCCCCATTCCGCCCTGACCGATGGCGGCGACGGGCTGTCGGCCTATCGCGCCATTGCCTCGGGCTGCCGGGCGCATCTGGCGCCGGGCGGGCATGTCCTGGTCGAGATCGGCGCAAGCCAGGGCGCCGATGTGGCGGCGATCTTCGCGGCGGCCGGGGCACGGGTCTCGATCCGGCCCGATCTGGACGGGCGCGACCGGGTGGTTGTGGCCGAATTCCCCGCCTGACCCGCCAATTGCCGCCCATCTGCGCCATTTTGCCAAGATTTCGCTTGTCTCGGGGCGGCAGGCATGGTTAGTCGGCTGCGTGACGAGGGGGAAACCCCTCGCATCGGTCAGCCTGACAATGCCGATACCGCAAGGGGCGCCATGCGCGCCCATCGAGGGGCGAGGCAGGGCTGAGCGCATTGGCAAAGACGCCGATGCTGCCGTCATCCAACGCCGTGCGTCGAAGCCTCTGCCAAGACGACCCGACAACCTGACAGACAGACTGATGAGATCATCCAAATCACGTTCGCGCAGCAAGTCGAACCGCCAGCGTTCCCTTGGGAACATCGTCAACCGCGTGTTCGAAAGCTCGGGCCCCGAGGGCAAGGTGCGCGGCACGCCCCAGCAGATCATCGAGAAATACCTGACGCTGGCGCGCGACGCCCAGCTGTCCCATGACCGCGTGGCCGAGCAGAGCTTCCTGCAGCACGCCGAGCACTACACCCGCATGCTGGGCGAGGCTCAGCGCGAGATGGCCGAACGCCAGCCCCAGCAGAACGGCAACGGGCAGCATGGCCATCAGGGCGGCCAGAACGGCGGTCATCAGGGCGGCCACGCCCAGCAGGGCCGCACCCAGGACGACGACCAGCCGCGCGACCACCAGCCCCGCGAACAGGCGCCCCGCGCGCCCGAGCCGCGCGCAGAACAGCGCCCCGAGCCCCGTCCCGAACCGGCCCCGGCCGAGGATGCGCCGGCCCTGCCCGATCCGGTGGGTGACGAGGTCGAGACCGGCCCGGTCGAGACCCCCGAAGCCGCCGAGACCGCCGAGGCTCCGGACACCGCCGAAGCCAAGCCCCGGTCGCGCCGCAGCAGCCGCCCGCGCAGCGCCGGCGGCGAGGAAACGGCGCCGCGCAGCACCGCGACCCGCAGCCGGCGCAAGCCTGCCGCCGCCGCGGGCGCGCCCGCCGAAGCGCCGGCTTCCCCCGAAGGATCCGGGGACTGAGCTCCGCCTTTTTGCACCAATGCCAAGGCCGCAGCCCCGCGCTGCGGCCTTTTTCGTCGCGGCAAGCGGAAAGCCGTCAGGCCGGGCGGCGCGCCTCGGCCAGCGCGCGGGCCAGCGCGCGGGCCAGCGCGCAGAACCGGTCCAGCCCGATCTCTTCGGCGCGGGCGGTGGGCGGAATGCCGGCGGCCTCCAGCAGGGCCTCGATCTGCGGATGCAACCCCTTCAGCGCCGCGCGCAGCATCTTGCGCCGCTGGTTGAAGGCCGCGCCCGTCACCTGCGACAGGACCGCCGGATCGGCGGGATGGCGCGGTTCGGGCAGGGCGGTCAGATGGACCACCGCCGAATGGACCTTGGGCGCGGGGACAAAGGCCTCGGGCGCCAGATGCATGACGATCCGCGCCTCGGCCCGCCATTGCGCCAGCAGCGCCAGTCGCCCATAGGCCTTGTCGCCGGGCCGCGCGACGATGCGTTCGGCGACCTCCTTCTGGAACATCAGCGTCAGCGATTCCCAGAAGGGCGGCCATTGCGCCGGCGTCAGCCAGCGGATCAGCAATTCCGTTCCGACATTATAGGGCAGGTTCGCCGCCACCCGGATCGGCGGGGTCAGATGCGCCAGCGGGTCGATCTGCAGCGCATCGCCATGGATCACGGTCAGGCGGCCCGGATAGCGCGCGGCGATCTCGGCCAAAGCGGGCAGGGCGCGTTCGTCCTTTTCGATGGCCAGCACATGGCGCGCCCCCTCGGCCAGCAGGCCTCGGGTCAGCCCGCCGGGGCCTGGGCCGATCTCCAGCACGTCGCAGCCCGTCAGATCGCCCGCCTGCCGCGCGATCTTGGCCGTCAGGTTCAGGTCCAGAAGAAAGTTCTGTCCCAGCTGCTTCTTGGCGCGCAGGTCATGCGTGGCGATCACCTGACGCAGCGGCGGAAGGTCGTCGATCGTGCTCATGCGCGGGCCTTTGCCATCGCCTCGGCCATCTTCAGCGCCGCGATCGTGGAGGAGGGATCGGCCAGCCCCTTGCCCGCGATATCGAAGGCCGTGCCGTGATCGGGCGAGGTTCGGATGAAGGGCAGGCCAAGCGTTACGTTCACGCCCCCCGCGAAATCCAGCGTCTTGATCGGGATCAGCGCCTGATCGTGATAGGTGCAGACCGCCGCGTCGTAATGCGCGCGGGCAGGGGCGTGAAACATCGTGTCGGCGGGCAGGGGGCCGGTGACATGCAGCCCCTCGGCCCGCAGCCGCGCGATCAGGGGCGCGATCATCTGCTGCTCCTGCAGGCCCATCCGTCCGCCCTCGCCCGCATGGGGGTTCAGCCCGGCCACCGCGATCCGGGGCGCGCGGATGCCGAAATCGCGGATCAGCCCGGCATGGGTCAACCGGATCGCCTGCTCCAGCGCCGCTTCCGTCAGCGCGCCGGGCACATCGGCCAGCGGAATGTGGATCGTCGCGGGCACGACCCGGCAGGGCGGCGTGACCGTGGTCGAGGCCAGCATCATCGCCACCGGCACATCGCCCGCCAGATGGGCCAGAAATTCGGTATGGCCCGGAAAGGCAAAGCCCGCCCCTTTCTGCAGCGCCTCCTTGCTGATCGGCGCGGTGGTGATCGCCGCGACCTGGCCCGCCAGCGCCAGCCGGGCCGCGCGCTCGATCACCGCGACCGTCGTCGCCGCATTGGCCGGGTCGGGCTGGCCGGGACGCGCCGGGGCGGGAAAGTCATGGCGCAGCACCGGCAGATGGCCGGGCGGAACCGGGTCCGAGGGCTGGGCGATCTCGGCCACCGGCGCGCCCTGCGGCAGGTGACGCGGATCGCCCAGCCAGACCAGATCGACGCCCGAGGCCAGCGCCAGCGGCGCCAGTTCCGGGCCGATCCCTGCCGGATCGCCCGAAGTCAGCAGGATGCGACCGGCCATCAGGGACGCCGGATCAGCGCATCGGCGCGCAGATCGGCCAGAAGATTGTCCGCCGCCGCCGTGATCTTGCGGTTGAAGACCTGGTTGCGGATGTCCTCGCGCGCGGGGACGCCCTCGGGGGTCGTGCCGATCCCGTCGGGCTGCTCGGCCGTCACCGGCACGTTCGGGGGCGGCAGCGGCGCCAGCGCCGGTTGGCGCGAACACAGCATCACCAGTTCCGCCGTGCCGTCGCCCAGGGGCACCGGTGTCGCCTCGTCCGGGTCCATCGAGGCCAGCCGCGTGGCGATCAGCGCCGGGATCGCCTGGGGCGCCTGGGTCTGGCGGCGGATCTGCGGGGCGGCGGCGCCCGCCTGGGTGTAAAGATCGTCGCAATTCCGGGTGATCTGGGCCAGCCGCGCGGCCTCGGCCTGGGTGGCAAGGCGCAGGGTCATGTAATCCAGCACCTCGGCGCG
>JARWLF010000025.1:0-68546 GCA_029853055.1 Scenedesmus sp. KT-U | reverse complement strand
ATTCTCGCACGTTTTGACGGCCCGTTTTCGGGCCGTGCGGAAACAGGTAATTCGGCATGTTTTTCAGCGACATGCAGGGTAAGCCACCACACAAGTCCTGAACGCCTCGGTCCTCCCAGCCCGAGGCCTCGTTCAACCTCAGGCGACGACCGACCGTCGCGAAGCGCTCTGGAATCCAGGACGTCTGGACGATTTCCGCTCGCCTGAGCTTGCACTGCATGAACCGTTCCATGACCGTTTTTCACCTCGTGTTCGTGATTGTCTCGCGACGCCGATACGTGCCTGCACATCGAGACCCGCGGATGCACGGAGCTCCGCGGGTCTCGAGGGTGCGCACGACGCTCAGAACGTCGCCCAGGCGCGGACGAAAGCCTCGTCGTCGATGGTCTCGTAGAGCAGGCTCTCGTTCGTATAGGACGAGGCCGCGATGCGCTTCGTGACGGCGTCGACATAGGCCGAGAACCGACCTTCGCCCGGCGTGAGGAGACACGGATGCGTGCCGAGTGCGCGCAGGAGGCCGGGATGGTTGTCGATCATGGCCGTGTCGATGGCGAGGCGTCCGTAGCTGTCGTCGTAGATGGCCCTGATCTTGGCGTAGAGCGCCTCGTCGGCGAGATCGTGACCGCGATTACCGCTCGCGAAGCCGAACGACTTCCAGCCGAGGAGGAGGAGATTGATCGGCCGCTCGTCGCCGCGCCGAGTTCCGGCACAGGCCGCGACGAGCGCGAGCGTCTCCTCCGCCGGCAGAGAGCCGAACACGTGCTGGGCGGTGACCTCGGGGGCGGGATAGCGCATCGAAATCGCGTCAGTGATCGCCCGGACGTTGGCCAGCCCCTGCTGGTCGTGGACGCTCACCCCGATGCCGCCGACATGTTCCTTGACCGCGGCCACGATCGCCTCGTCCTTCAGCCAGGCCTTCGAGAAGGTGGTGAAATTGACGGTGAGGCCCACGCGCCGCGCCGCCGCGAGGATCGCGGGGAAGTCTGGATGCATGGTCGGCTCGCCGCCGCCGAGCGCCACCTCGAACACGCCGCGCCGCGCCAATTGCGCAAACAGCGCCTCGAGATAGGCGAGGTCCGCGTGACGGCCGGCCTTGGTCGAGGACTGGTAGCAGAAGGAGCACCCGAAGGGGCAGTAATCGGTGATCTTGACGTCGACGAGCTCGGGATCGAGGCCTTTCGTCAGAGGCGCGCTCGCCGGGTCGAACGAGAAGCGGATCTTGTCGCCGTAGGCGGGGTCGTAGGCGGTCCAGTGCACGTCCGAATGGCGCTTGAACTTGGATCTGCGCCCGATGCTCCCCCTCAAGGGAACATCGCTGCGCACATGCGCGAATTCGAGCGCGGGATTGTCGTCGTCGTTGTCGTTGCCGCCGACCACGACCACCTCGTCCGACATGAGGAACCGGAAGAAGCCCTCCCAGAAGGCACGCTCGTCCGCACTCGGCATGCCTTGCGGCAATTCGATCACCGACTGGTGGTCGATGTCGGGGATGTCGGCGAGCTCCGGATCCGCGAGATCGACGAAGTCCTCGGCGAAATCCTTGAACATGGAGAGGAACCGTGCCCGCTCGAGCGCACTCGGATCGCGAGGCATGTTCGCCTTGAGCTGGGCGAGGAAATAGGCCCGCTTGCTCTCGCGACCGACGAGACGGAAGCAGTCCCAGCCGAAATACGCGTCCTTGGTCCTGATCTCGTGGACGGGCTCGCGCGCGATCACGACCGAATGGGTCGAGGACGAGTTCGTGGCATGTCCGTAGCGAATGTTCTCGATGCGCACGGCTGTTGACCTCCAATTCGGAACCGTCGGATCTCTGTTAGGCGTCCGACGGTTCCGAAGCAAGCGTCACGGCTCTCGTCGACACCGCCTGGCGCCTCTCGATCGTGCCGCTGTACCGATTCGCAAGCAAAATAGCGAGTCGATCGCCGCGCGCCATATGGTCGTTTTCGTATCGCGTCTATCTGTGGGTAATCGAGGCCAGATCGTGGCTTCGATCAGAGCCCAATACACATGCGCGATACACCAGACGATTTCGACGCGGAGCGTCCGGAAGACGAAGCCTATCTGACGACGCAGCTCGTCACTTATCTCGGCAACAAGCGAAAACTACTCGGGTTCATCGCCGAGACGATCGAAGCCGTGCGTCGCGATCACGGTGGGCGGCGTTTGTCGGCCCTCGACGCCTTCAGCGGGTCGGGTGCGGTCGCCCGTCTCCTCAAGCGTCATGCGCGGGTCCTGCACGTCAACGATCTCGAGGCCTATGCGCGCCTCGTCGCCCGTGCCCATCTCGCCGATCGTGCCGCGGCTCCGCTCGAGGCCCTGCGCGAGAGCATCGCACGCCTCAATCGCACCCGCCTCGAGGAACGAGAGCCCGGCCTGTTCGCGCGCCTCTACGCGCCCCGCGACGATCGCGCGATTCTTCCCGGCGAGCGGGTCTTCTACACGAGCACGAACGCACGCATCATCGACAATCTGCGTCGCGACATCGACGGCGAGGATCCGACCTTGCGCGATTTTCTCCTCGCCTCGCTCGTCCACAAGGCGTCCGTCCACGCCAACACGTCGGGCGTCTTCAAGGGCTTCTACAAGGACAGCCGCACCGGCATCGGGCAATTCGGCGGCAACGGACGCGAGGCCCTGTCGCGGATCACGGCCGAGATCGCCCTCGAGGAGCCCGTCTTGAGCCTCTACGACAGCGAGGTCCATGTCCATGGCCGCGACGCGAACATCCTCGCCCGCGAACTTCCGCCCGTCGATCTCGCCTATCTCGATCCGCCCTACAACCAGCACCCTTACGGGTCGAATTACTTCATGCTCAACCTCGTCGTCGATTATGTCGAGCCGCACGAGACGAGCGCCGTCTCGGGGATCCCCCGCGACTGGAATCGATCCGTCTGGAACGGGCGACGCACGGCCGAGGGCGCGCTCGAGGCGCTCGTCGCCGATCTGCGCGCCAAGGTCGTCGTCCTGTCCTATTCCGACGAGGGCCTCGTTCCGATCGATCGCATCGAGGCGATCCTGTCGCGTTTCGGTCGCCTTCTCGTGCGCCGGCGCACTTATCCCGTCTTCCGTGGCTCACGCAATCTCGCGCAGCGCGGCAAATCGCTCGCCGAGTTCCTGTTCGTCCTGACGAAATCCTGACGGAAAAAGACCCCGCACGCGCTGCCGCGTGCGGGGTCCTCGTCAACTCGCAGAACGATCCTCAGCGGAAGAGGCCGAGGATGCTCTGGGTGTTCTGGTTGGCGATCGAGAGCGCCTGGATGGTGAGCTGCTGCTGCACCTGGAGGGCGGCGAGGCGCGCGGCCTCCTTGCCCATGTCGGCGTCGACGAGCTGACCGATGCCGCGGTCGATCGAGTCCATCAGCGCGGTCGTGAAGGCCTTCTGACCCTCGACCCGGCTCGCGGAGGCGCCGAAGCGCGCGGCGGCCGACTGCATCGCGGTGAGGGCGGTCTCGATTGCCGCGACGTCGTTGGCGGAGGCGAGCGCGGCCTCGAGATCGTAGGCGGCCACGCTCATCGTGGTGAGGCCGGTGCCGCGCACGTAGCCCGTGACGATGCTCGCCGCCGCGGCGCCCGTCGAGAGCAGGTTGACGCCGTTGAAATTGGCGCTCCGCGCGAACTCGACCACCTGGGCCTTCTTCTCGGCGATCTCGGCATCGATCGCGGTCTGGTCGGTGCCGGGCGTCGCACGCGCGGCGTAGAGCGCCTTGATCTCCTTCGTCGTCTCGATGGCACGCGAGAGCGCGGTCGAGGTCGTGTCGAGGATCGAGGCGCCGAGCCCGAGCGCGTCCTGGACGGCCGAGAGCGTGCGCTTCTCCGCGCGCATGCCGGTCGCGATCGACCAATAGGCGGCGTTGTCGGACGCACTCGACACCCGCTTGCCGGTCGAGATCCGGCTCTGGGTGGTGGCCATGTCCTTGGAGAGGGCGTTGAGGTTCTGCAGCGCCGTCATCGCGGCGGAATTGGTGAGAAGGCTCGTCATGATCGTGTGTCCCTTGTCTGATGAGTTGTTGTCGTCAGGGACATCCCGGATTTGCACCGGCGACGGGTCGGGCGTCATGCCGTCGATCGTGGATCGACCCCGTCGTCTGAGGCGTGCGCCCGTTTGTTTTTTCTCTTCGCGCCGCCTGCGACAGATATCGGCGCGGGATTCGAAAAAGACAAGGGCCCCGCCGTGAGAAAAGATCAGGCCGCTTCGCGCCGCACCTCGTCGATCGCGGCGATCTTCCAGTCGAAGTCGTTGTAGATCCGGCCGGGCAGACTGGCGGCGATGTGATCGAGGAGGATCTCGGGATAGAGAAGCTCGATGTTCTCCCGCGTGTCGATCTCGACGTGGAGCACGAGCCGTAGCCGTCCCTCGTGTTCGTCGCCGTCGCTGGCGGTCTTCTGGAAGGTGGCGGAGACGACGCTCCTGAAGATCTCGTCGAGCCAGCCCTCGGCTCGCAGGCGCGCGCTGAGGGTCGCGACGTCGAGGGCCGCGAGCAGGCCTTGCGCATCGGCGCAGCGCGTGGCGGCACCGTCTTCGAACGTCACGTGGAGGCACAGGGTCATGGGCTCGTCTCGTCGGATTTCTCGTTCGAAGATAGTGGCCCGTTCCGCGAGCGGGAAGAGCCGTGCGCGAGGAGCGCGCGGCGCGCGAAGGCGATCGCACGGGTACAGGTCTCGACCGCCAGCGGATCCTCCCGGCGGGTACCGGCGAGCCATTCGAGATGAACGAGGAGCGCCAATCCCTCCGAGCTGAGACCGCCGGCGCCCGACAGACTCTCCCGGCCGATGTCTCGGATGGCCTCGAGCGCGGGCGGCGGCAATTCGACGAGGCAGGACATGTCGATGCCGTTGATCTCGAGCCGCGCGCGACCACCGGGCCCCATGACGAGACTGACTTCTTCGAGCGAATAGGTGGAGTATCGCGCGCCGACCATGGATCATCTCGCCCACGGCCGCCTCGCGTGGCCGTTCGTTCACGAAGATATAGGCGTCGCGTCCGATCCTGTGGTCAATATCGCGTCCTCGCGTGCGAACAGGCCGCGAAGGATCTTGAGTGCGGCGACGATGCGCCCTCTCTCGACGAGTGCGCACGCCTCGTCGAGGCCGCGCACGAGGCTCGCGTCCGAAAGGCAGTCGCGGGTTTTCTCGGCGAGCCGGCAGAACGCCGCCTTCGCCTCGTCGCGGGCGGTAGGGTTCATCAGGATCACCTGGGCGCAGAAATAGACCTGCCGCAGCGGCGTGGTTGTGTCCTCGGGCTGTAGCACGTGGCCTTCCGTCAGAAACGACGCGTCGTTGAGGAGGGTCAGTCGCGTTCGTTGCGAGACGCGAAACACCGCGCCGTTGAGGAACAGGCGTTCGCCGGGTTTGAGGTCGATGTGGATCGGGCGCGTCTCGCGCAGGCTCGTCGAGAGAGCGGTGATCTCGGCGGCCTCGTCGGTGAGGTTCGACATGGACAAATCCCTCAGGAAAGACCGGAAGCGATCGAGCGAGCGACGAAGACGAGGTCGTCGAGGTCGTAATCGGGATCGCGTCTCGCGGCGTCGATCTCGCGCAGACTGAAGAGACCGAGCGAGACGAGTTGTGCCCGCAAGGGGCCGGGCAGCGCGTTCTCGGCATCGACGAGCGCGTCGAGGAGCGTCGTCCACAACTCGCTGAGGCGCGCGAGCGCGTCTCGTCGTGCCTGCGTGTCGTGCGCGGTCTCGAGTGCGTCGAGGATCTCGTTGAACAAGCGGGCCTCCGAGGCGCGCGCGGTGTCGGAGGCTTCGGCACAGACGTCCTCGTAGGACTTGGCGAACATCGCGTCGATCGTCCCTGTTCGTGGCAACCGTGTTCGTGCGAGAGAGCGTTTTCGTCCCGTCGCTCAGGCAGTGGTGGATGACGCGCCCTCGACAAGAGCCGCTATCATGATCGCGGGATCGTCCGGGGGCGCCACTTCGATCGCGTGAACAATGCGCTCGGCGGCCATCGTCCGAACGACGAGTGCGAGAAGAATAGAGATCCACAAGAGGATTCGCAACCGAACCACTCTGTCATTGCCGCCGGATCGTGCGACGACGCGCATCGGGCTTTCTCCGCAACTCGTTCGGGGAACACGTGCGCCCCGGCCGCGTCTTTTTTGCTTTCTCTCCTCGATTTGGGTAGGATCGGAAGAGTGTCAAGGCGAGGATCACGCGTTTGTCGAAACGAAAGAAGCCGACCGAGGGGGCGACGACGGATATCGAACGCACGCTCGCTAATCTGGAAGAGGTGCAGGTCCTGTCGCCCGTCGCCGTGCGCGACGGGGAGACCATGGTGCGCTTCGATGCGCTCGTCGTCGCGCGATCGGGCATCATCGCGATCGCGCGCGGCCGACCGGCCGAGCTCGAACGAAATCTCGACGCGCTCTTGCGTCGTCTCGATCGTGTGGAGCCGATCAGGCTCAGGTTCGGTTTCTCGACCTCTTGGACGGCTCAGAAACACGCCGTTCTCACCCTCGTCTCGCCCGATCTCGACGCAACGCAAGAGGACGGGCCGGGAGAGACGGACTTCGTGACGATGTCGGGTCTGCGTCGGGAGGTCGAAGCCCGTCTCGCCCGGTGGACGCGCGAGATCGCCTCCTCCTTCTCCCTCACCCCGTGTTTCGTCGAATCCGCCGTGCGCGAGCGTGTCGCCGACAGTCTCCGCGCGCCCGCCGAGGCGTGAGGATCAGCGTCCCGAGCGCCGCCAGCCGGCCGCCCTGGCCTCGGCCTCCGAACAGAACCAACGCTCGCCAGCCGACGCGTCGATCTGGGTGCGGTCGTAGAACTGACCGCCCGGGAGGTGATAGATCCGCTCACCCGCGGAATTGATGTTGCCCTTGATCAGGCAGGACGGATCGCGCGCGCCGGCCGACCCCGTCTCCGTGCCTGTTCGGGTGACGCGCGCGCCCCGCCGCCAGTCCCAGGGCATCACGAAACGGCCAGACCAGATGTTGCGGCCGGCACTGCGGGCCCGAGCCTCGTGCTCGACGTAATCGCGCGAATAGCGGGAATAGGCGACGGCCCAACCGCTCTCGACCATCCAGGCATTGAGATCGGTCGCGCCTTGCGAACAGATGCCGATCATCCGGCCGTAGCGGTCCGTATCGGTACGGCGGCAGGAGACGGGATTGCGTCCGATGCGGTCGGCGAGAGCGAGCGCCGCTTGCTGACCGCATCTCCAGACGCGCTCGTCGCGCGAGACGCATTCCTGGGCGCTCTCGGGAGCATCGATGCCGTGCAGTCGGATGCGCGTGCCGTGGATCTCGATCGTGTCGCCGTCGACGACGCTCGCCACACCCGTCAGAACGTCGGTTTGGGCGTGGGACGGAGCGACGAGAACGAGATCGGCCGCCCCTGCGGCGAAGAACGTGCCGAGTCCGAAGGCGAGTGCGCGCAGACGCGAGATCGTCATTGTCTTTGTCCTTTCACGAAATCGGATGTCGTCGAGGGAAAGTGTAGCGCAAGCCGCAACCGGTCGTCGGAGAACCGTGAGATCCCGATCAAGCGCGTTCGAGGATCTGACCGATCGAGGTCCATTCGCGCACGTAGCGACGCCGCACGGATGACGGGCGCAGGACCTGGTGGAGCTTCTGGCGCAAGAGGGGAATCGAAAACGGCTTGACGAGAAACCCGTCGGCGCCGGCGCGATAGGCGGCCATGATTTCGGCGGCGGTGAAAGTCGTCTCCGACAGGATGAACCCCGTCCGATAACGATGCTCGTCGCCCTTGATCGCCTTCAGGACCGCCATGCCGTCGATGTCGCCGAGCTGGAGATCGCAGACGACCAGCGAGTAGGGATTGCTCGCGATCCGCTCCAGCGCCTCGGCCCCCGTGCTGGTGTGCTCGACGATGTCGAAGCCGAGCTTGTCGAAGATCTCGGCGATGAGGACGCCGACCTTGGCGTTGTCGTCGACGATCAGAACGCGTGAGGGGAGAACGGAATCCTCGGACATGGGAGACCTCAGGCGAAAGCCGCCATGCCGCGTTTGGCGAGCAGCGTATGTTGCAGATCGAGAAAGAAGTGCTGCAGATCGATGGGCTTGGGTCGTTGGGAGCGGATCTTGCCGACGATGTCGTGCCGCTCGAGCGCCTCCTGGCTGATGAGATTGCGCTCGACGAGCTCGAAAGACATCATCAGTTCTCGTCTCGAGATCTCGCGCCATTCGACGATGCGGATGTCTTTGTGCCGCGAATCGGTACTGATCTTCTGCATCATCTTGTTCAACTCGGAGCGATCGCCCTCGAGCATGTGTAGAAAAAAGCCCGCATCGTGCAGGACCATGCTGGTGATGAGCATGAATTCGTTGTTACGCCGCGCCTGCTTGACGAGCTTCTGTTCCTGATCGCGCAGTGTCGCGACGTCTTCTCTTGGAAGCATACTCGTCGAATAATAGAGAATCCGACTGAGTGTCGAACGGTTGATCATCGAAGCGATTCTCTGTATGGTGACGAACGGGGTGAGAGATAGATAGGGCCATCGAAGACGACGACGTGCAGAACTGGACGGCGCCGATGCAGCCCTATCTACGGACAAATGCAAGACCACAGGACTGACGCGCACCGTGACGACGAACGATTTCTCTAGATTGTCGGTTCTCATCGCGGATCGCGACGAATCCGACCGCGCGCGCCTCGCCATGATCGTGGAGGAGGCGTGTGCGGGCGCCATCGTCGACGTCGCCGTATCTGGCCCGGACATGTTCGATGCCCTGCGTCGGCGCATCTACGACCTCGTCTTCATCGATCTGAGCCTGCCCCGGGTCGACGTCGTCAAACTCAAGCAGGTCTTCGAGGAGATCCGCCAGCGCCGCACGAGCAAGCTCGTTCTCACCGCAGCGAAGCTCCCCACATCCTGGATCGACATCGCACGACGCCTGCACGCTTACGACGTCCTCGTCAAACCCTTCAAGCCCGAGGCCGTCTCCGGTCTCGTGGTCGCCTGCCTGCGCCAGCGCGCCATCAAGAAGGCGCTCATCGTCGACGAAGGCGAGAAGACCCGCGAGCTCGTGGCTCGGTCACTCGAAGGCGGTCATTTCGACATGACGGCCGCGGGTGTCGAGAGCGGAGCGCTCGCCGCGCGTGCGATCCGCCTCGAGCGCTACGATCTCGCGCTCGTGGACTTCGCCTTGTCCGACATCGAGCCGATCGAGCTCGCCTGCCGAATCCTGCGCGAATCGGGCGAGCACACCAAGGTCGTGATGATGGACCGGCAGATGGAGCATACCCACAAGAACCTCGACGTCTTCGGCATCGCGGGCGTGGTGATCAAGCCCTTCGACCCCGTCGCGCTCGACCGCTGTCTGCACGCCTCGTTCGGTCTGTGGCGCCCCTATCTCGTCAATGCCGAGCTCGACGCGCGCAACGACTGCGTCTTCTCGCCGGCCATGCCGCTCGATCGGCTCTGACGAGGCTCTCGTCGGCTCACCGCATGACGAGCCGTGCGAGTGCGGCGCGCTCGGTGGGCGAGACGTAGTCGCGGTGGTCGCTGCGCAGGCGATCCGCGTAATAACCGAGACCACGTTCACGAGCCATCACCTGGAGCGCGACGTCCGCCTCGTTGCGTCCGAAAGCGAAGTCGGGGAAGGCGAGCCCCTCCGCGACGAGCCGGGCGTTGAGGTCGGTCTCGCCGTCCAGGCAGCGCCCGACCATGCGCCCTTCCATCGCGTCGTGACGCATTCGGCAGGTGACGTCACGCCCCCGCGTCCATTGCGCGAGCCGTGCGCCGGCGAGTGCCGAACAGGAATAACGTCGCCCCTCGGCTCGACAGGCCGTGTCGGGCCTCGCGAAGACGTCGAGGAAGACGCGGGTCTCGCCGACTTGCAGGACGTTGCCGGCGAGATCGCCGCGCACGGGACCCGTGACATCGTAGGGACGGATCTCCGATGCCGTGCGTCCGGCACCGGAACCGCGCCAGTCGGTGAGGATGTTCGCCGACAACATACCGCCCGGCAAGACGAACAGAGCCGCCAGGAGCCCGCCGAATGCGGCGACCTTGGTCTTCGTGTGTTTTTGCGCTTTTCGTTTCGTCGCTTTGGCGTGCGGTGCGACCGCGGGGCGGACCGCGTGACGTCCGGACGACGGGAGCGTGTCGGCACGCAAGCCGATACGGCGTTTCGGCATCGGGAGTTCTTCCTCGTCTTTCCGCGCCCGGTCGCGGGCGTCGTTCATCGTCTCTTCGAGATGGGAATCGGCGCACCCTCATGCAAGGCGAGAGACCTCTTCGAGAGGCGCCGTCGAAGAAAAAATCGAAAGGCGAAGCCTGACTTTCCGATACCCGTATTCGATGGTCGTTCTCATCTGCCGCATCTGTCGATTAGAATATTGCAAAGCAACTCTCCAGAGGGCGACACATGATCGCGAGAATAAAAGACAGTCGAGGTGTCAGCACCCTCGAATACATCGTCCTTCTGCTCGGCATCACCGTCTCGATGCCGATTCTCGCCTCGATCGTGATGCCCTATCTCGGGGACCGCAATTGCGAGGCGGCCGAGCTCCTCGACGATCCGTCCTGCTTTTCGGCACGCATCGGCGTACCCGACAAGGGCGTGGTGACCTACAAGGGCATTCCCGTCGAGATCGACCTCCTCGACGGCGCGAGCGTTTCCGTGGAGCGGATCGGGCGCGCGCCCTCGGCGCCGTCGGGTTCGGCGCTCGCGCAGACGAACGGGCGCGATTACATCGATGCGCTCGAGGGCGACGATCCGGATGTCGGCGACGGACGTCCCGGAGACCCGTCGGGCTTGCGCATCGTCGAGGTCGGAGCGCCTCGTCTCGTCGAGGTCGTGTCGCCTCGCGACTTGGCGATCGGTGACGGGCGCGTCGACGCGAGCCCCGGCGAGAGCCGCGTCGTCTTCGATCCCCTCGGAGATTTCGAGCCGCTGCGTTCCGACGAGAGCGCGCTCGTCTCTTTCGATTTCTCGATTGCCGGTCCACGCGACACGGCTGCCGTGGCGGTCGCCGAGGTGACGGTTCTCGGCTTCCACGCCGACCCCGATTTCGTCACCGTCGCGTCCGACGACACCATCCTCGTCGACGTCCTCGCCAACGACCATCTCGTCGCGACCGATCCCGCGACGCGTGCCGACCTCACGATCGTCTCGGTGACGCAGCCACCATCCGGATCGGGCCGGGTCGACATCGTCGAGGGCAGGGTCTTGTTCTCGCCGCGCAACGATTTCTGGGCACTCGCGGAAGGAGCGACGCGCACGGTCACCTTCTCCTACACGGTCGAGGGACCGATGGGGATCCGCGCCTCGGCGCCCGTGACGATCACGGTGGTCGGAGCGCCTCTGCCTGAATTCGTCAAGATCGACACGGGCATGCATCGCTCTTGTGCCCTGTCGACCCGCGGTCGCGTCTATTGCTGGGGTTCGAACAGCGCCAGTCAGCCGCTCGGAATCGGAACCACGGCCTCGACGTTCCGCCCGCGTCGCGTTCTCGGGCCGAACGGCATCGGCTTCCTCGAGGACGTCACCGACATCGCCGTCGGGGACGGCTTCACCTGTGCCGTTGCCGGACCCGTCGTCAACAACGGGGTCTGGTGCTGGGGTTCGGACCTCTTCGGGCAGACGGGGCAGGGCGGTACGCGCAACAATCAGAGCTTTCCCGTGCGCGTCATCGGCCTCGGCGGCGTGGGACATCTGTTCGATATCCGTCGGGTCGTCGCGGGCGGCGATCGGGTCTGCGCCATCGACGGCACCGGAACGCCGGCCTGCTGGGGAGTGATGTCGCATGCGAGCGCGTCCTGGACGGGAACGCCGCGGACCATACGCGGCCTGATGAACGCTCCCCGTCTGAGCGGGGTCGCCGACATGGCGATCGGTCACGACCATTTCTGCGCGATCGTCGGCTTCCCCGACCATTGGCAGGACGACACGCGCGGTCGCCACGGCGGAGGCATGGCCGTCTGCTGGGGAAGCGCGACCCACCACAGGCTCGGCAACGGCCACGCCCGCCCTTCCGGATGGGGAAATTCGAGTTTTCCCGTGCCCGTGATGGCGAGGGGATTCCACCACTCGCTCGGCGCCGCCCGCCGCGTGGACGGCACGGCCGCTCCCTATCCCGACGGGATCTCCGTGCAGACGGGAATGCCGGAAGCGATCTTCGGACCCGTCACGAAGATCGCCGCGGGACGCGACTTCAATTGTCTCGTGCGCCCCGAATCGTCGGGCGACAACGTCTATTGCTGGGGTGGCGGCAGCGAAGGCAATCTCGGGATCGGTCTCTACCCCGATCCCGAATCCTACCTCCTGCATCCGAGCTGCCCGATGGGCGCGATCCACGATCTCTCGAACGTGCCGCGCGGCGTCTTCCACGATCCGCTCGCGGTGCCGATGCCGTGCGAGCCGGGTTCCGCGAGCTCGTGTCACAGCAGCAATTGCAATCGCCATGTTCCGAGACAGGTCGTCGGCCTGCCGGGATTCAAGCGCGTCGCCTCGCTCACGGTGTCGAACTCGACCGACGCCGTCGCCTGCGTGTCCTATACGGACGGTGAGGTCTGGTGCTGGGGAAACAACCGTTACGGTCAGCTCGGATCGCCGATCGGCATCGACCCTCTCACCTGGCCGGGCGCGACCTTCCTCAATCAGAGATACCATCACGTTCCGGTGCGCTCGAACGTGCCGAGCGGCGGTTTCGCGATGATCTCGTCGCGGGGATGGGCGACGTGCGGACTCAATCCCGCGACGATGCCGAATGCCCGCGATCTGCCGCCCCTGTCGTGCTGGGGCCGGAACTCGCCTTCCCTGCCGGGATCGGGCTCGCTCGGCATCGCGCCCGCGCCGATCGTCGTGCCTTTGCGTTGAGGCGCCGCGCCGCCTTCCTCCAGAGAGCGGCGCGAGCCGCTCTTTTGCATTTCGGCAAAGAGAGACTTGCCTATAGCGAAAGCCAGATTGCATGTGTGCCGACTATTTTTCTATGGGAAAGCGCGGCTCTCGCTGCGCACCGAGACGAGGATTTCGACCCATGACCATTCGCTTCGCCGCGGCCCTTCTGCCGCTGATGATCGTCGCCGCGCCCGTCGCGGCCGCCGAGCGCTTCGAACTCGACGCCAGCCACAGCCAGATCGTCTTCTCCTACGATCATCTCGGCTTCTCGACGACCTACGGCATGTTCTCGGGCTTCGAGGGCACGATCCTGTTCGACCGCGACAATCCCGCCGCCTCGTCCGTCGAGGTCGCCTTCCCGGTCACGACCATGCTCACGGGCTGGGAGGCGCGCTTCGCGCATTTCATGTCGCCCGACTTCTTCGATCCGGCCACCGACCCGACGGTGCGTTTCGTCTCGGGCACGATCACGGTCACGGGCGAGGCGACCGCGCGCATCGCCGGCGAACTGACCCTCAACGGCATCACCCGCGAGGTCGTTCTCGACGCGCGTCTCAACAAGCACGACACCCATCCGATCGAGAATCGCGAGTGGCTCGGCTTCGACGCGACGACGACGCTCCTGCGCAGCGATTTCGGTCTCGGCGCCTTCGTGCCCTTCGTCTCCGACGAGGTCGAGATCGTCATCTCGATCGAGGCGATGAAGGCCGAGTGATCGACCGATTCTGACGCCGGGACGCGCGGCCGAGACGAGTGCGGTCGCGCGTCTTCGTTCTCGAGGAGACGCGCGCGTGAGTGCCCTCAACACGAAAGACGCCTTCGGTGCCCTGACGAAGACGCTGCACTGGCTCACAGCCTTCCTCGTTCTCGCGCTGTTTCCGATCGGCATCGTGGCGCAGGCTTGGGATTACGAGACGCCCGAGAACCTCGCGATCAAGGCCGCCCTGTTCTCGCTCCACAAGACGCTCGGCGTGGCGGTCTTCTTCGTGGCGCTCGTGCGCCTCGCGCTCCTGGCGATCTAGCCGCGCCCCGTCCCGCTCCATCCGGAGCGGCGTCTCGAGACGGCGCTCGCGAGCGGTGTCCACGTCGCCCTCTATCTCGGCCTCGTCCTCGTGCCCTTGTCGGGTTGGGTGCATCACGCGGCGACGAGCGGCTTCGCGCCGATCCTCTGGCCCCTTCCCCAGACCCTGCCGTTCGTGCCGCGCTCGGAGGACCTCGCTCAGGCGACCGCCGTCCTGCACGGTGCCTTCGCGCTCCTTCTCGGGTGCGCCGTTCTGCTCCACGTCGCGGGCGCCGCGAAACATCATCTGATCGATCGCGACACGACGCTCCGGCGCATGTTGCCGGGGCGCGGTCACGAACCCGTCGCGATCGCCCTTGCGCCCGACAGGCCGCGCGTCCGCATGTCGGGCCCCGCCTTCGCGGCATTTGCGATCTTCCTCGCGACCGCGGCGATCGCCCTTCTCCTGCCCTCCGGGGCACGCATCGCGGAGCCTCTCGGGGCGACACCGGATCTCGTCGCGCCGACCCAGGAGCAGAGCGGATGGGTCGTGGAGGAGGGCGTCCTCACCATCACCGTGAGCCAGTTCGGCGCGCCGCTCACCGGCTCGTTCGAGCGCTGGTCGAGTGAGATCGGCTTCGAGGAGACGCCGGACGAGACGGGCCGTCACGGCGCCGTCGTCGTTCTCGTCGATGTGGGCTCCCTGCGGATCGAATCGGTCACGGCCCAGGCGCGCGGGCCCGATTTCCTCAACGCCGACGATCACCCTCTCGCCCGCTTCGAGGCGCAGATCTTCGCCCACGAGGACGGCTTCGTCGCCCGCGGCACGCTCGCCCTCGCCGGCGCCGAGGTCCCCGTGACGCTCCCCTTCGGACTCGAACGCGAGGGCGAGCACACCCGCGCGCGCGGCCTCGTGCGCGTCGATCGGCGGGATTTCGGGATCGGAGCCGCCTATCGCGACGAACGCACGGTCGGGTTCGCCGTCGACATCGCCGTCGATCTCAGAGCCTCGCGCGCGACGCCCTGAGACACACCCTCAGCCTGCGTGCGGCGGACGGGGGAGCGTCACGCGCCCGTTCTCGCGCACGAAGACCTTGTCGCAGAGCCCTTCCTGGGCCATCGCCTCGAGCACGATCGGCCAGACGCTCGCCGGTGCCGACACGACGAGATTGGCCGTGCCGGGCAGATCCACGACGACCCGCAGGCCCTGCTCTTCGAAGCGCGCGAGAAAGTCGATCACGGGCTTCTTCGGTTCGGCATGGAAGGCGTCGACGAAGGCCTGGCGCGCGGCGATGTCGCGGATGTTACGGACGGCGACGGGATCGATCCTGCCGGTGAGCGAGAAGATCATCACCTCGTCCGCATCCGCCCGATCGTCGTCCTGCGATAGCCGTCTCGTCATGGAGGAATCCTCCTTCGTCGTGCCTGATCCACGAAGAGGAAGATAGCGTGAAGACGCCCGTTTCAGGCGCACCGACGAGCGCGGATGGAAAACATGCGATAATTAGACTTATAGAGGGCTACTGCGATGGCTTCGCGCAGTGTATTCGCCTTCACGGTCGAGGACCTGAGGGAGCGAATCATTCGATTTCGAGTGGCTTCGAATGCGACAGACGCACGCGCTTTCCGCTGCGTCATTAGGATTTCGACGGAGCATCCTTTATCATCTACGGTGAGCCTCGTAGAAAGATCGACACAGCATGCTGGACCTTCGTCGACGTTTGCGCTTCACGCGCGACAGGAGCGCCGCGGGCGGCGTCGAGACCGTCCTGATGGTCGCCCTCATCGCCGGCGCTTCGCTCCTCGCGGCAGCCCGTCTCGGCGAGATGGTCGAAGCACGGTTCGGATCGGTCGCCGACATCGTCGCTCAAGCGCCCGAGAGTGAAGAGCCCGAACAAGCGATCCCCGCACTCGTCCCCCTCGCCGGCACCGCGACGGGCTGGCCTGGCGAGCATTTCGCGATCGTGATCGCCGATGCGGGCCTCCTGACCGGTACGCTCGGCCAGAGTTTCTCCTTCAACATGGCCAATCTCGCGGCTCTCGCCGATCCGGGCCCTTTGGGCGTCGAGAACCTCCTGTGGTCGCTCGTCTCGGGAAGCCTTCCCATCGGCCTCGTCCTCGATCCGCATTCGGGGCAGATCACCGGCATCCCACAGGCCGTCGGATCCTACTCGTTCACGATCTCGGCCCTTTTCGCCGATCACTCGTCGTCGATGTCGATGACGATCGTCGTTCTCGACCAGCAGTCCGAAGCGGCGACCTCCGGCGACGTCATCTCGGACTGGTGAGAAAGATTAGCCGCCGACAAAAACTCTGTTAATGATGCTCTAAACATCACTTTATGCCGCATTCTCCGTCAGATCAGGAGAAAAAACTGCCGAATAGGTGAAATTTTACTGTTGCCCTTCTCTGGGAACCATCGTGACCACTATCATCGATGAAACCCCAGTAGAGGATCGAATGCAATGGGTCTTCTCTCCAAGTCGCGACTGAAGAGGGACGCGAGCGGCGTCTCCGGTGTGGAATACGCGCTTCTCGTGACGCTCGTCGCAGGCGCATCGGCCGTCGCGATCGCGACACTCGGCAACATCAACGAACGACGCATGGCGCGCATCGGAGAGGATGTCGCTTCGGCGCCTGCGACCGGCGTCCCGGGAGGCGGTTCGGGCGGCGGCTCCGGCGGCGGAACGATCGGCGACGGGGGAGGACCCGGAGGAGGTGGCGACACCGGCGGCGGCACGCCCGTCGATCCGGGACCGCAGCCCGGCGACAATTTCGCGATCGCGCTCGGCACGACAGGACCGCTTTCCGGAACCGTCGGCGAATCCTTCACGTTCGATCCCACGCTTCTCCTCGCTCTGACCGATCCGGGCACCGTCACGCAGGCCGATCTCGTCTGGTCGATCGTCGGGGGCGCGCTGCCCGACGGCCTTCTCCTCGATGCGCAGACAGGGGCGATCACGGGCGTGCCGCAGACGGCAGGTCCCTTTACCGTGACGATCGCCGCGAGCTTCGGAGCCCATCAGGCGACGACGGACCTCTCCTTCGTGATCGTGCCGCCACCGCCGCAGCCCGGGCCCGATTTCTCGCTCGTCCTCGCCGCGAACACCTTTGCGCGCCAGACCCGCGATACGGGCTTCTCGTTCGATTTCAGACCGCTCCTGACCATGACCGACGCCGGCACGGTGACGATCGACGACATCGCCTGGTCGCGCAGCGCGGGCACCCTGCCGGCGGGTCTCTCCCTCGATTCCCTGACGGGAACGATCGGAGGCAACCTGACGACCCCCGGCCGCTACACGTTCACGCTCCAGGCGGGATTCGGCGCCGCCTTCGCCGATCGTCTCTACGTCATCGAGGTCGGCGGCGTCGCTATCGCCGCGACGCAGATTTCCGTCGGAGAGGCGCATAGCTGCGCCATCACGCCGGCAGGCGCGATCCTCTGTTGGGGGCGAAACGAGCGCGGACAACTCGGCGACGGCACCACCACGTCGCGCACCATGCCCGTGCAGGTCTCGGGGATCACGTCGGGCGCGACCGCGGTGTCGGCCGGCAACAGCCATACCTGCGCGGTCGTCTCGGGTGCGGCGCGTTGTTGGGGTTGGAACGATCGCGGTCAGACCGGCAGCTCGTTGCATTACGTCAACACGCTCGCGCCGACGACGGTCATCACGTCCGGCGTGTCGTCCGTCAGTGCCGGCGGCGAACATTCCTGTGCGGTGCTGACGAACGGGACGATCCGCTGCTGGGGCTACAACCTCTCGGGACAGCTCGGCAACGGCACGGCGAGCGGCTTGTCGAGCAATGGACACACGCCGGTGACGGTGTCGGGGATCGCGAGCGGCGCGACGCAGGTGTCGGCGGGGTGGCATCATACCTGCGCGATCGTCTCGGGATCGGCACGCTGCTGGGGTATGAACACCAATGGCCAACTCGGCACGGGCAACACGACCAGCGCCAACACACCACAGACCGTCATCGCGTCGGGCGTGACCTCGCTCAGCGCAGGCTTCAATCACACCTGTGCGGTCGCCTCGGGCGCGGCCCGATGCTGGGGCAATCAGCAGAACGGCAGATTGGGTAACGGCTCCACCACAGGCAACGCGACCTCGCCCGTCAACGTCACGAACCTTTCCTCGGGCGTCGCGGCGATTTCGGCGGGCGGCTCTCACAGTTGCGCGCGTCTGACTTCTGGCGGTGCACGCTGCTGGGGCTGGAACTCGAGCGGTCGCCTCGGCGACGGAACCACCACCCAGAGAACGGCGCCCGCGATCGTCAGCCAGTCTGGCACCATCACCGACATCCATGCCGGCGGGACGCATTCCTGCTTGCGTCTGTCCACGGGTATCACCCGCTGCTTCGGTTCGGCCGCGGAGGGACAACTCGGCAACCCCACCGAGACCGTCTCGTCCTGGGTTCCGATCGACGTCGAGCAGTAAGACGGACGACGACCCCGTCTGTGCCGGGCGCCCTATCTCCTGACGGGGCGCCCGTTTTCTTTCGTTTTCGGGTGCAGACGGCTCGGACGCGAGGACTATAGACGGTGAGCGCCTGGAAGAAGAAACGTGCCGTGCGCGCGAGCGCGGGTCTCGCGCTCGCCTGCCTCCTCGCACTTCCGTTCCTGCCGGAACACGTGCCCTTGTTCTTGATCCTCCAATCGCCACCCGTCCTCTTGTGGCTCGTTCTCGTCTTCGTCGCGCTCGGCTTCGTCGCCGACACGATCGTCCGCGCCCGCACCGTCGCGCTCGTCGCCATGGCTCTGTGCGCGCTCTTCTTCGTCGCGATCGCACTGCGCATCGACGCGCCGCCGCCGCCACGCGAGCCGATCCGCGTCGTGAGCTTCAACACGCTCCATTGGAACGAAGGCGGCGGGCACGAGGCCCTGCGCGAGACGCTTCGCTTCTTCGACGCCGACATCCTGCTCCTCCAGGAACAGTCGAACACGCGCTCGCGTCCCCACGACGTCGTGGCGATCGACGGGCGTGCCGATCTCGAGGCGTGCTGCGCCTATCCCCATCTCTTCTCGCGCGGTGGCCTCGTCGTCGCGAGCCGGTTCCCCGGTCACATCGTCCCCAATGCGAGCGAGGACGTGCTCGTCGTCGAGCTCGACATGGGCGGGGAGAAGGTTCTCGTGGCGAATGTCCACAATCCCGTCCACCTGTCGCTCTATTGGCTGCGCGAGGCCCCGTTCTCGCCCGACTTCTTCGCCTTCACGGCGGCGGCGGCGCAGCGCCGAGCGCTCGTCTACGACGTGATGCGCGCGCTCTCGGAGCGCCCCGAGCCCGTCATCGTCGGCGGAGACTTCAACGCGACCCCCCTGATGCCGGGTTTTCGCCATTCCGTGTTCATGCGCTTCGGGGGCCGTCTGTCCGATCTCGTGCCGGCGACCTATCCCTCTCGCCTGCCGTTGGTGCGCATCGACCACGTCCTCTCTTCGGGGCATTTCTCGCGAGCCTGCGCCGTCCTCGCCGATCCCATGCCCGTCTCCGACCACAGGCCCGTCGGCTGTCTCCTCGCGCGCCGGTGAGAGGTCGACAAACAACGAAGAAAATCGAAAGGCCGTCCGCGCCGATCGCGATCGTGTAGAATCGAGGCATGACCCTCGAGGAGTGCCGTCGATGGCGAGAACCCTGCGTCGTCCGTCCCTGAACGTCTCACCCGACGCGGCTGGTCCGCGCGATCCCTACGCGCACGGGCGCGACGGCGTCCGTGGCGCGATCAAGCGTGAATCGACCGCCGACGGAATGCCCGTCGGCCACGCCGAAGCCTGGACGCCGCGCGCCAAGGAGCTCGTCAAGAAACTGACCGCCAAGCGACGGCGTCGCGCCCAGAACGAGGTGACGCGACGCGCCGGTTTCGAGCCGGACTGACAGACGCCTCGTCTCGGATGACGCATTCGGTTCGCGCGCGCCCTCTTGCAACGGGGAGCCCGAGACATACATAGACGACAGACCCCAACGCGGAGACAGTCCGATGCTGTAGCACGATCTCGACACCCTTTTGCAGACGGCCAGGATCGAGCCGCAATCCGATCCCTATCGCCTCTATGCCATCGTCAGAGGCGACCTCGCGATGCCGGTCGGCAAGATCGCCGCGCAAGCCGGGCACGCTTTCACCGACACCCTTCTCCTCGCGCAAGACGAAGACCCCGCCCTCGTCGCCGCCTATCGTGCGGACGGACACGGCACGAAGGTCTGTCTCCTCGCCCCCGATCTCGATCGGCTCCTGCAGGCCCGTGACGCGGCCATGCGGGCCGGTCTGCCGTGCGCGCTCGTGATCGACCAGCATCACGTCCTGCCACCCTTCTTCGACGGATCGCCCATCGTGACCGCGCTCGGCATCGGCCCCGCGCGTCGCGCAGACGTGCGTGCGATCACGAAGCGCTTCTCCCTCCTCTGAAAAGGACGAAAACCCATGAACGAGAACACCGTCGACCTCTTCGCGATGCCCGTCGCCACTCGCGAGGACTACCTCACCTTCCGTCGTGCCTGGAAGTGGCACTATCGCGGTCTCTCGTGCGAGATCTCGCGCCTGAAGATCGTCCGCAGCATGGACGCGCAGGACGGCGCCTGCGTGCGCCACACGCAGGCCGAATTGCGCGCCGCACGGGCCCTCGCCAGCCGGATGATGGAACGGCTCGCCGAGGTCAAGGCGATCGCGCGCGCCGCCTATGCCGCAAGCCTCGATCGTGCGGCCTGAACGCAGGAGAACCCCGCCCATGACGATCTTCACGATCATCGCGTTCCGCGAGGAGCACATCTCCTGGGGTGGCGATCTCCTGTCGAGATCGCACAATCGCGTCACCATCCATACCGACGAAGAGGAGGCGGCCCGCACGCTGTCGGGCTATTTCGTCTTCAACGCCACCGAGGCGACCGAGAAAGCGTCGAGCGACGATCGGGAGACGACGTACGTCCCCTACGAGACCGCGCTCCTCGTGGACGGCATGGCCTGCGGTCCACGCGTCGATTTCCTGGAGAGCGGCATCGACGACGGCCTCGTGAATGCCGCGTTCGCGACACGCGCGCGAGCGGCGCACGACAGGATCACGGAGCGATCGCACATGCTCGCACAGCCCGAGATCGAAGCCTATCGGGAGAGGAAGCGCGCCGAGGCCGCCGCGCGCGAAGCGTCCAGCCGCCGCGACGAGGAGGCGATCGAGCGCCGGCAATATGCGCGTCTCGCGCAGAAATACGGCGCCGGCTCGCATTGAACGAACCACAGAGAGGACGAAGCCCATGCTCACCGACGACATCGTCACACGCCTGCGCACCATCGCCGAGGCGCCCTCGCGCAGCGCGATCGAGGCTCTCGCGGCCGAACTCGAGGAGACGATCGTGCCCTTCGAGATCATGGCACACCGCAAGGCCTACGAGGATTGGTTTCGCGGCGAGTGCACTTACCTGAGCGGAGACGACGACCGCGACTCGATCCATCCCGACGCGGGCTCCGCCTTGCGCGAATTGAAGAAGCTGTTCTTCTTCAATCGTACAAAGGTGGGCGGCGAGTGCGAGGACGACGAATACGGCCGCGCAACCTACCATCCCTACGAGATCACGCTCTTCGTGCGTGGCCGACGCGTCGGCAACGACCACCCGCTCGTCATGACCGCCCGCGAGCGGATCGAGGTCGTCGCGGCGCGTGCCACGAGGATGCGTGCGGCAATCACCGAGATCCGCGCTCGTCGCAAGGCCGAGGAGGAGAGGGCGCGCACGCATGAGCGCGAGAAGGAGCTTCTGGCGCGACTTCTGGCGAAGTACGGTCCGATCGCCTGAACGGAGCTTGTCACCCGCCGGATGAAAAGGGTCCGCGCAGCGGGGCTTCCCGCACGACCATTTTCGAGCGAAGGCGCGGCCAGGCCTCGTGTGCGCGGCGCAGGTTCGCGGGGTCGGACAAGAACGCGTCGCGTCGCTCGACCGAACGGAACAGATAGACCCGCTTGCCGATGATCGTGAAGACGAGGGGATGGCCTTCCGCGGCGCGCTCGTCGGCCACGGCCAATCCGTCGTGTCCGCCGAAGGCCGGAACGAAACGGTCGGGATGAGCCTCGAAGGCCTCGAGATTGGCACGGGAAGTGAAGCGCCAGACGAGCCCGCGATGGACGACCTCGAAGCGCGAAGACCCCGGAGAGGGGCCGGACGGCAGAAAATAGGTGACGGGATCGATCCCGCCGAGCGCGAGCGCCGTCGATCGCGAGAACACGATGTCCTCGCCGACGCCGAAGGGCGGCGGCAGGATCCTGTGCGTGACGATGACGCCCTCGTCGTCGAAGAGGAGCGCGCGGGTCTCGACGGGGGCGAGCAGTACCAGCGAGAGCGTAGCCGAGAGGAGCGCGGCACGAAAAGTCATGATTGCGGATCGCTTTTGTGTTCTGGTGTCGTGGCACATGAAAAGCGACCGTTACCGGCCGCTCGTCTTCGTTTGCGCCGTCGATTGATCCGTCTCGTGGGGTTCAGTAGAGGATGATCTCGCGCATGTCTATCTCCTGCTTGGTGAATGCTTTCCGACCACGATTATATAGACTCACGCCGGGACGGAGGGAAGTCCGACCCGGAAAAAGGCCTCAGACGCGCGTCGGACGCGCGACCTCGTAGAGATGACCGCTTGTGCGCACGCGCCCGCCATGGGTGAAGGTCGCGGCGGGAATCGAATGGTGCGAGACGCGGCAACGTCGCCCGGTCGTGTCCCGACCCATGACGAAGAAGCGCTCGAACCCGTGATGGTCGCGCCCACCGCGCTCGATCTCGACGGCGGCGCCGTCGACGAGGATCGTGCGCCGGTCGTGCGGGTGGAGACAGAAGGACGTGTCGCTCATAAGGCTCTCCGTCTCGTTCGGAGGAAGAAGGGGAGGGCGCGCCGTGACGAGGGCGCGCCGCAAGGATCAAGCGCGGACGGCGACGAGGGCTCGTTCGTCCGCCTGTTTTTCTCCCTCGAAGCGATAGGCGACGAGCGGGCCGCCCTTGGCCACGGAGAAATCGAGGCAGACGTGATGGGCGTCGACGATCGCCGGCTCGCCCTTGAGCCAATAATGACCGAAGAAGACCACGCTCTCGCGCGAGATCGGGGTTTTCCAGGGCAGGGGATCGTCGGGAAGCACGGCCTCGCGCGTCGCCTCTTCGCGGATCGCGGCCGTAGCGATGGTGTCGGCCGCCTCGTCCCACCAGCGCAGCCGCGTCGAGCGCCGCAGATTGCCGTCGACATCGGTGAAATAAGCCGCTTCGGGCAGGCGAATCTCGGGTCCCTTGAGCAGGATCTCGCAGGCCTCGAGCGCCGCCTCGCCCTTGCGAAAGCAGGTTTCCCAGGCCGTGGACGCGATCCGCCCCTTCTCGTCGAGACAGGGCGCGAGCGCCGCGATCTCGTCCGGATCCCAGCAGGCGTGCACCGCCCGCCAGCCCGGACCCTCGAGATGGAGGGGCAGGCTCTCGAAGAAGGCGATCGTCTCGGCATGAAGCGGCGAATCCTCGCCCACCGCGTCGAGGAAGCTCTGGTGCTGGCGTCGGTGCTTTTCCGAGCGCTCGCGCAGATGCGAGCCTGCGCCGTCTTCGCGGAAGAAGCCGATCGCATTGTATTCGTGGTTGCCCATCAAGGCCTCGGCGCTGCCCGCGTCGCGCATGCGCCGCACGAGATCGACCGTCTCGATCTGACGCGGCCCACGGTCGACGAAATCGCCGAGGAACACGGCTTTGCGAGAAGGGTGACGAAAGGCGCCGGCGCGCTCGCGATAGCCGAGGCGTTGGAGCATGGCGACGAGGGCCTCGTGATGGCCGTGAATGTCGCCGATGAAATCGATGTCGGTCATGAATCGTGGTCCTCGTGTCACCGGCCGGAAGCTCTGGCGCAGAGCGGTCCCTCGCAGGTCTGCCCGGAGAGAGTGTCCGCCTGCGCCTGACGCTGCGTCGCCGCGGGCTCGGGGAGGCCCGAGAGTAGAGCCATCAGGAGATCGGTGTCGATCCGCTCCCACAGGTCGTAGACGCCGCCCGCGAGCTCGTCGAGGAAGGTCCGGCAGGAGTCCTCGTCCCGCGACAGGCGTTGGGAGACGAAGCGGCCGTTTCGGTTGCGGAAGGCCTTTTCGTCTTCGAAGTCGAAGCCGTCGCGGTCGTAATGAGGCCTCGCGGCAGCCAACGCGTCGAGATTGCGCTCGCGCCAGGCTGCGAGCGCGCCCTCGTCCTCGACGCCGCGTACGAAGCGGCAGGTCGAGACCGCCCGCTCGATCATGATCTCCTGTTCGTGGACGAGGAGCACGCCTCGTTCGCCGAAAGAGAGATTTTCCGACCAGCGCGTCTGGAACGCCTGCGCACTCGACGCTTCGAGGGCGAAGAAAACCAACACCGCGAACACGATCTTCATCGCCTCACCTCTCGTGACGATCCTCAAGGCAGCCGTCTTCGGCTCGTCGCGGCATCCGAAGACGGCTGCGCATTGCTTTTTCCTGAGATTACGCTTTTATTATACGCAACGGAGACGATAATGATGTCGAACGGTCTCGATGAACTCTTCGATGCGGCCATCGCGGCGAGCGCCCGCGCGCACGTGCCCTATTCGCGCTTTCGCGTCGGCGCGGCTTTGCGCGACGAGACGGGACGCGTCTTTTCCGGATGCAACGTCGAGAACGCCTCCTATGGCTTGACCTCCTGTGCGGAAGCCGGCGCCATTTCGGCGATGGTGCTCGCGGGCGGGCGGCGCATCGTCGAGATCGTGGTGGTCGGCGAAGGCGAGCGTCTGTGCACGCCCTGCGGTGCCTGTCGGCAGCGCATCCGCGAGTTCGCCGGCCCCGACACGCCGGTGCGGGTCGGGGACAGCCGCGGCGCGCGCGCCTCTTTCACGCTCGGTGCGCTCCTGCCTGATTCCTTCGGGCCCGAACATCTCGGTGTCTGAACGCGGATGTGCTTGACGCGACGCGTTCGCGAAACGATTTCTTGACGAGAACGGGCCAAGACGAAGCAGCCGAGTGGGGAGAGAATACGCATGTTCGCCGATCCGTGGAACCAGTATCAGTTCGAGTTGCGCCAAATCATGAAAAATTTCAATGCTGAGATCGGGCAGTGTAATCGCCTGATCGAGCATCAGCAGAGGATCATCGCTCATCGTGACGCGATCATCGCGAAGCGCGATGCGACGATCGTCGAGCTCCAGAGGAAGCTCCAGCAATTCACGACCTTCGCCGGCGCGGCTCAGTCTCACATGGATATACAGAAGCGGCAGATCGCCGAGCAGCAGCATGCGACGAAATGCTACGTCGAGGCCTATTACGCGGAAGAGGCCCGACATCGCGCGACGCAGACCGCACTCGAATCCGAGCAAAACAAGGTGGCCGAACTCGAGGCGCGCCTCGCGGCCTCGAAGACACGCAAGGAGGAAGAGAAGAAGGAGAGCCGTCTCGCACAGGCACGGGTATCGGCCTTCGTCGACTTCCTCGTGCAACACGGCGCCGTGCTCGACACCACCAAGTCCGGCCGGATCCTGTCGAACGGCAAGGAAGAGACCGCCTTCGATCTCCTCTTCGCGCCCCATATCGAGAAGGCCTGCGCGCACTACGAGGTCGAAGACCCTCTCCTGATGCCCGGACGGATGCCCGACTGGGACCAGCGCGCCGAGATGACGGTCGAGGTCCGTTTCGTACCGAAGGACGATGACCCCGCTCTCGAAGCCGAGGCACCCGAGAAGGCGACGCCGCAAGAAGCGACGCCGCAAGGAGAACCGTCAGGAGACGCGCCCCGACAGGTCGCGCCCCTTCAGGAGGCGTCCTGAGGCGCGTCGGACATCTGCGCGAGAGGGTCGCGCAGGACGGGATCCTCGCCGCGGAAGACGTAACCGACCCGGTTCTCGAGAGCGAGGAACGACGTCTTCGCCATGACCTCGTCGACGACGACCTTCGATCGCTCGACGAGCACGTCCGGCGCGGGCCGCGACCGTTCGGGAATGGCCTCCCATTCCGCGCGCGTGAGGGTACGTCGCGTACGCGTCCGACGCACGAAGGTGCCGAGCCGCATGCAGTCGAGGAGGTCGCCCATGTGACCGTCGCGCTCGAGTCGCTCGAGCATCGCCTGTGTCGAGACGCCCTGGAGGGAGGCGTGCGAATAGCGCGCCTGCGCGAGCATCGAGACGGCGTTCTTCGAGGCGTCCTTGACCCGCCAGACGAGCGCGTTCGTCGCCTCGATCTCGTCGGGTACGTTGAAGACGCGCGCGTCGAAATGGGGCAGGGCGTCGAGCTTGTGTGCGAGGCCGTGACGCGGCAGCGCGCGCATGAAGGCGGCCGTCGCGAAACTCGCGAGCAGCGAGGTCAGCTTGTGGACCTTGGCGTCGAAGAGAAGCCGCTCTTCGGGGTTGTCGCCCTTGAGCGCGAAGACGAGCGAGATCTCGTCGGACTGGGTGTAGCCGACGAGTGCCCGGAATTCGCTCACGAGCGCGATCGTCGTCTCCTGCATCGCGGCGACGAGACGAAGATCGAAGGGCCGATCCAGGTCGCGCGTGAAGCGCGAGAAGGAGCGCCCGTCGACGCGCGCGACGATGGGAAGGCTCTGGTCGAGACGGGCCTTGGTCTCGGCCGCCTCGTAGCTCTTCATCCGGTCGCCGAGTTCGTCGATGATCATCGTGGGCCACTCCCTCAATAGGCACTCGTCGCGCCGGTCGTGTCCGCTCGTCCCCGCAAGGCCGCGACGAGCGACCCGTGGAGGCTCGACGCGCCGATGCGGAAGCGGCTCTTGTCGACGGGTCCGAGCCGCGTCTCGACGATCTCGAGGAGATGCCGTGCCGTCTCGAGGGTGCGGATGCCGCCCGAGGCCTTGATGCCGGTCGCAGTGGCGAGATCGCGCACGACCCGAGCCATGGTCTCGACGGCCTCCGGCGTCGCGCAGACCGGCGTGCGTCCGGTCGAGGTCTTGACGAAATCCGCCCCGTTGACGATCGCGATCCGCGTCGCATCGGCGATCGCCCAAGGATCGTCGAGAACGCCCGTCTCGAGAATGACCTTGAGGGGTGTATCGCCGGACACTGCCCTCACGGCGCGCACGAGGGAGCCTGCGAGCTCCCTCTCGCCGTCGCGGAAGCGCTCGTGGGCGAAGACGTAGTCGATCTCGTCGGCGCCCTCCGCGAGCGCCCGCAGCGTCTGTGCCACCACCTCCTCGCGGCTGCCGCGGCCGCCCGGGAAATCGACCACGGTCGCGACCCGCACGCCCGACCCCGACAGAGCCCGCTTGGCGCTGGCGACGAAGGGAATCGGCACGCAAACGGCGGCACAGGCAGGAACGTCGTCACCGCCACGTGCGGTCTCGCACAATCTCGCGATCGCCGTCTCGTTCGTGTCGTCGGACAATTCCGTGAGGTCGAGGAAGCCGATCAGTCGGCGTGGCGTGTCGTCGTGCATGTCGGGCTCCTCGGGTCTCTCGGCGGGCACACCGCGCGCGCCCGGGTCGGAAAAGATTGTCTCGCCCGTGTCGAGGGGACCCGTGGGAAAGCCGATCGACATGCGTTGCACGGCCATGGCTCGTGTCCTTTTCTTTTTTTCGCGATGACCCTCAGGGCCCGAACGGCGGCAAGGGCAGACGATTGAACTCGATCGTCCGCTCGCCGCATTCGCGTCCCAAGCCGCCGAAGGATCCGCAGGCCTCGCCGAGATCGGCCGCGAGCCTCGCGAGCACGTTGCCCGTGAGGCTCTGGTAGCGCTCGTAGAAATGCAAAGAGGCGATACCCGCGAGCGGCAGGCCGACGAAGAGATACGCGGCGAGGATCACGAGTACGAGGCGCGGACGAAACGACAAGGCGAAGACCTCCCGATATCCCGCGCCGGCGCGCACCTCACCAGTCGTAGGTGGGCAGGCGGGAATCCTCGTCGCCGTCGCGGTCGATATAGAGATAGTCGATGCCGTCGCCCTTCGCCAGAGCGAGGCAGGCGACGAGGTCGTCGGGCAGGCTCGTGTGCTCGCTCGGCTGGTCGGGAACCCGCACGATGTAGCCGTATTGCGTGCGCCCGCCGTTGATGCCGTCCTCGGTACCGAGCGTGCGGTCGAGTAGCGTTGCGGTCGAGGGTCGGATGTGGGCTGTCGAGATGACGCCGAGTGTGCGGGTTTCCATGTCTCTTCCTTTCGTCGCAGAGGGTCGCTTCGTTCAGCGAGGCGTGGTCTCGGGGTCGTGCACGAGGGCACGGAAGTCGGAGAGGAGGACGAGGCCGTCGATGGCGGTGAAGGCGCTCGGCCTCGAAGGAAAGGGTCCGGGACGCGACGTCCCGCCCTCTCACTCGTAGAAGGTCGCGTCGGGATAGCGGCGAAGAAGAGAGGCGCGCGCCGCGGCTGGATCGGCTGCCCGGAAGTGCTCGTCGAGACGTCCGCAATCCGAACCCGCCCAGAACAGGGGCTCGTTCAGTCCCCAATAGCAGCCGAGATCGTCGTATCCGTCGGCGTCGAGAGCGATTTCGCGAAGGGTGATCGTGTCCGGGGTCTTGGCGGGGCTCGCGTCGAGGCTCGTCGTCATGGTCCGTCTCCGTCCTGGAGTTCGTGTGTCGGTTCACGCGCCCGAGCGGGCGATCGTGAGGGCATGATAGGCGAGATCCTCCGTCACGTCCTGCCCGAACCAGGCCGGCGGATCGAAGGGCGCGTCCTGCGCCGGCAACTCCACCTCGACGAGGAGGAGGGGGTGCGGGGCGCTGTAGCGATCGATCTCGGCCACGAGGCCGTCTTCGAGCGGCACGCGCCAGCGGGTCTTGCGCAAGACGTGGCCGAGGGCCAGAGGGGCGAGAGCGCGCGCCTCGTCGGGCGTGATCGCGGTCTCGACCTCGAGGCAGACGCCGGCCGTGCGCTCGCCCTTGATCGTGAGCTTGGCGCTCTCGCGACCGTCGGCATGGCGAGTGAGGCGCACGCGCACCGCACGCTGCGGATCGAGGCTCAGATAGAACTGCTCGATCGCATCGCCCGCACCGGAACAGAGCGTCTCGAGAGCGTCTTCGTCGCAGACGAGGAATTTGCGCTCGATCTCCCGGTGGGACGCCGGCTGGACGACGTCCCGTTCCTCTGCGGGCGTGGGGGCGCCGTCTCGTGAGGCGTCGATCGGCATGATGCAGACGACGAGCCGCGGATCGCCACGCGGCGGTCCCGAGACGAGGAGCCAATGCCCGCCTGTGTTCGCAGCCGCTCGCGCCGGATCGTCGATCCATTCGCGCACGATCCTCGTCACGTCCTGTGCCGAGCCCGCGTCCGGTAGAGGACGTGCGTCGCGAGGAGGCGTCGTACTCCGGCAGTCGAAGAAGGTCAGCGCGCCGTCCTCGTGGGAGAGGTGCGTCGCGATCCTCTGCATTTGCGCGAGGGCGATCGCCTGTGCGAGCCGCGTCGCGTCGTTCGTCGCCACGACGAGCCACCGATCCTCGATCCCCTCGCGTCGGATCTCGGCCGACAGACCGGTATGCGACCGATGACCCTTGATCGCGAAGCCGCTCGTCACGTCGTCGTGGAGACCGCCGAGCGGCGGCAGGCGCTCGACCAGGGAGAGTGCCGCCTCGCGCACACCGTAGGCGAGCGGGATCTGCGCGCGATCGCTCACGTCGCCGGACGCGAGCGTCGCGACATCGCCCGCAACGACGAGATTTTCGATGCGGCGCTCGCCGAGGATGAAGGCGAGCGCCGCTCCCAGACCGAAGGCTTCGACCTTGAGATCGAAATAGGTGTCTTCCACAGGGATGTCCTGCATGTCGTCGCGAGCCCTCATGTCGTGCGATCCTCTACGTGTTCGGCGCCGTCGGAGGCGCGCGGCGGGCTTGGTCTTCGACGTTCTCTCATGGTAGGGGCGGCGGGATTCGAACCCACAACCGGTGCGTTATGAGCGCACGGCTCTAACCGTTGAGCTACACCCCCGATCCGTGACGAGTATAGGGCCGTCAGGCGCACAAAGCCTCTTTCGCCTCGAAGCGATCGTCGTCGCGAACGTCGGCATCGGCCGAGAAGTCGTGTGTCCGCAATGCCTCGATCGCCTTCTGGTACATGAACGGGCGCATGTCGCCCGTTCTCGCCGAGGCGAGACAGGCGTCTCGCTCCTGCTCGAAGAAGCAGATGATCTCGCAGCGGGTGAGGGGATGTTTCTCGATGTCGCGCATGACGGAGTGTGTTCGTTCTTCTCGTTGATGCCGTGCAGCACGATGTAGAACGAGAGCCCGCCGGGCAAAGACCCGCCGGGCTCTCGAGACGCTCACAGCCAGACGATCTCGTCGGGCGGGGTGAAGATCGTCGGCAGACTCTGCGCGAGCGGGCAATCCGGGAACAGCCCCGAGATCCGCTCGGCGGCGCGCGAGAGACGCAATCCGTCGTAGCTCTCGACGAGAGGGTCGCCGTCCGCGCTCATCGGGATCTCGACCTCGAGCTCGTCGTCGTATTCGCCGCCGCGTCGACGGTCGCCATAGGTCACGAGCGTCGCGTCTTCACCCTCGAGGAGCGAGATCGCGCAGAAAGCGTGTACGTCGTGACGAGCGAAGACCGGCTCGAGAATGTCTTCGATGCGATGGATCCGGTTCCACGCCGTCGTGAATGTGATGTGCAGGAGCCGGATATCGGGGCCGATCGCCATGTTCACGACCGCACGATTGAAGATCGGGGTACCTTTGACGCCGAGCCGCTTCTTGTAGAAGGACAGGATCGCGTCGTCGACGATCGCGTTCGACTTGCCGTCGAGCGCGGCGACGGCACGCCCTTCTTCGTCGGTCATCGGCGCGAGGCGCGCGAACGAAATCGGCACCGTCTTCGTGCGGTCGAGGAGCTCCTTGCCGCGCTCCTCGGCGAGGACGTCGTCCGAATCGATTCGGATCGCGGCCGGCACCCGGTACGTGTCGCGGATCCGCGCCTCGATCGCGGGCTTGCGCGCGAGGAGGTCGGCACGGTCGAGCGCGCTGATCGCGTGCTCGATGCGCTTGACCTGCGCCTTGTCGCGGGCGAACAGGCGCACGGGAAAGAACCAGTCCCCCGGACCCGAGAGAGATGCGATCAGGGCTTCGTGTTCGGCCGCGGGCACGAGAACGAAAAGGTGATTGGATGTCCAGTTCGGCACGGGGCCTCTCTCCTGAATTCTTCGGACGAGTGGGCTCGAGACGCGGCCGTGAGCGGGCCGTTTCGATCGGCTCTGGCTTGACGAAACGGCCCGTTCAGGCCGCTTCGAACTCTTCCGCCAAACGCTCGTCTTCCGTGAAGCCGAGCGCGATCAGGGCCTTGCGGCAGGCGCTGCGCGAGGCCTCGTATGAATAGACCCAGTCGGCGACGGCCTCCATGCCCGGAGGCAGGAGCTCTTCGAGTTCCTCGATCAGCTCCTCGCCGATGTCGAGGCTGCCCACCTCGTCGTATTCGTTCGCTTCACTGATTGCCACCGCCGGCTCGCCGTCGTGGCGGACGAACGCGAAGATCCAGTCTCTGTTGCTCATGAGGTCACTCTTCTGTCTGAGTTCGAATCTCGGGCTCGGAGGTAATTTCTTCCTGCACGATTGCAAGGGATGATAAGGCAGGCCCGACCGGAAAGCGTGTCGTTCTCCGACGATCTTTCGGTTTCGTGCCTCGGTGCCTCGACGCGACAGCCCTCCACCCACGGCGAGCCTGCCTGCTCTCGGAGGCTCGCCGTGGAGACGTCGATCACCCCTTATGCGGCCGGCGCCATGTGCGCTCGATCAGCGGCCATTCGAGTTCGATCAGCGCACCCAGGAAGGCGAAAGCCGAGAAGCCCGCCACCGCCCACCAGGCCATGGCGGCGAAGACCGGTCCGATGACGACGAGGACGAATCCGCCGAGCACCAGGGAGAAAGACAGGCAGAAGGACAAGTGGCCGGGGAGGAAGCGCCCCAGAGGTGCGACGAGGGCGGCGAGCAGGAACCAGTAGAAGGCGTTGGACGCCGCAAAGGGATAGGGCAGGCTCGAAAGGAAGGTAAAGAAGTCGGAGAGCATCGTCTCATCCTCGCACGAGCGGTGTCGCGGCGCTCGTCGAGGGGCCGACGAGCGCGATCGCGCGAGAAGAGATTGGGGCGACGCGGGCGATCGCGATCGCTCGCGTCGTCGCCTTCGTCAATATTCGTTCGGGTCCGAGCGCGCCTCGACGGGTTCGGACGCCTTGAGCCATCGCGTGCGCCTCAAGAGGAGCGTGATGCCGATCCAGGTGAAAGCGCCCGCCCCGATCAAGAACCAGATCACCTCGCGCGCGAGTTCGGGGCCGAGAAAGAGGACGGCGAGCGCGACGAGCGCGAGGGCGATCGCGGCCGAGAGGAAGAAATACGTGCCGACCAGGATCTCGGCGAGAAGGTAGGCGAGCGCGAGTGCCGCCCAGAACCAGGGGTTGCCGGCGTCGAGAAAATCCATGTGCGCCTCCTCACTTCGCCTGCTTCGTCTCGGCCGGTGTCATCGAGCCCGCAAGGCCACCCATCAGACGCGCCGCCGACGAGAAGCTCTCGGCGAGTTCGGCGGGGATGAGGATGATCTTGGAATTGTCGGAGCTCGCGACCTCGCGCATGGCGTCGACCTGGCGCTTGAGCACCTCGAAGCGAATGGCACCGTCACCGCCCGCGTTGATCGCCTCCGCGAGCGTCTTCGTGGCATAGGCGTCGGCATCGGCCGTGATCCGGCGGGCTTCCGCGGCCTTCTGGGCGGCATAGAGTTCGGCGTCGGCGTTGAGCTCGACGGCGCGCTTCTCGCCCTCGGCGCGGGTCACCTGGGCGCGGCGCTCGCGCTCGGCGTTGATCTGCAGCTGCATGGCGGTACGCGTCGCCGCGTCGACGTCGACGTCGATGATCTCGCAGCGCGTCACCTCGATACCCCAGCCTTCCGCGATGTCGGCGATGTCTTCGATGAGCTTGGCGTTGAGCGCGCTGCGGTTCGACTGGACCTCGTCGAACTCGGACAGGCCGATGATCGAGCGCACGACGCCGTTGACGGCGGTCTGGAGGGCGGCATCGACGTGCGCGATCCGGTAGACCGTCCGCTCGGGATCGGTCACGCGGTAGAAGGTCGATGTCTGGACGCGCACGACGACGTTGTCTCGCGTGATCACGTCGGACTTGTTCTCGGGCAATTGCCGCTCGAGCACGTCGACCTTGTGGGCGACCTGATCGACGAAGGGCCAGATGAACTGGATGCCGGGACCGAGCAGAGCCTGGAAGCGTCCGAACCGCTCGACGACGTATTTCTGACTCTGCGGGACGATCTTGACGCCGGCGGCGATCATGACGAACGTCACGCCGACGAGAAAGACGATGAAGATTTCCATGATCGAGACCCTCTCATGCGCCGTGTTCATGACGGCAACTGTCACTATCCGAGAAGGATACTCGATGATTACGACGGGGAGCCGCGACGGCCTGCATTCTGTCGAACGCGATCGCGCGATCAGGATCGGATCGGTGGCATTCGTGCATCGGAGGGCAGGACGTCGTCGAGCGTGAGGACCGGCATCGCGGCAATGTCGAGAACGCCTTTGTAGAGCCGAATGCAGGTCTTGTCGGGGAATGACGGGTCTGGCTCGAGCCGGGCCGCGTCGATGCGCGCGTCGTCGATGACGAGAATGCGAAGCGAGGCGAGATAGTCCTGCGGCGAGAGGTCGTCCGGGGCATGTGCGAGCGCGAGATCGACGAGGATCATCACACCCCAGACGGGGTCGTCGGCGAGATAGACCCCGGGCTCCGCATCTGGCCAATTACGCTCGACCAGTCGCGCGCCGAGACCGTAGCGGCGGATCGATGCGAGATGACGCGCGAAGGTGACGTGGTAGAACGGCATGTCGCGACGATTAAAGGCTCTTTCTCGGCGAGGCAATCGCCGGCAGGGCCGAGACCGCCCGGAGCGCGTGCCCGAGAGAAGAAGCCGTAGGCATCGTCGCGTGCAGAAGCTTGACATTGAAACGACGTGCCCTCCTAATGATGTGATCGGAGGAGGTTGCGATGCCGAGGTTCTTCGTGGTGACGCTCGGGACGACGTTCGGCCTTCTCCTCGCCTCGGCGAGCCCGTCGGAGGCCCGATGCGACTGTTCCCAGGTGCTGGGCCGCTGCGACGCCACGATCAGCCTCAGACAGGACATCGTCGAGATCAGGACCGGGTCGCCGCAATGCAGCTCGGTCGTCTGGTACGTCGACGAGCAACCCTATCAGACGACCGTGACCGACGGCAGGAGCCGTGAGCGGATCGAGACGCTGCGTCAGTCTCCGCGGGCGCGTGTCGACAGTTGCACGCTGTGCGCGGACACCGCGATCGGGCGGGGATCGCGGGGCGCGGGAACGGGAACGGCGCCGACGCAAGGAGGGGCGGGGCTCGCCTCCTTCGCCGGAATCTGGACGGGAACCGTCAGCAATCCGATCATGACGCACCAGGCGACCTTCGTGATCAACGTCGCCGGCGGACAGGTCAGCGGCAGTTTCGAGCAGCACGGCTACGGATCGGACCCGATCTCGGCGTTCTCCTTCGGCGGCGGAACGCTCTCTTTGACCACGGGAGAGATCGACTGGGTCCTCACGCTCGCCGGGCCGAACGCCATCACCGGACAATGGCGCACCGGCTTCGTTTCGGGACCCATCCAGCTGACGCGCGGCGGGATGTGGCCGCCTGGCTGACGCTGCGACACGAACGGGAATGGGTCGATGGTTCGCGAGCGACTGTTTTACGGTTTGCTCGTCTTGAGCATCGCTCAGACGGGGCCATTGCATGCCCTCGACATCACCCCCGATCATGTCGGTCTATTACGGAAGGTCGCCATTATCGGTCCGACGGACGAGCGTCGTCTCTGCGAGGAACTGGCCGAACAGAAGGGTGATCCTGGTCTCGTCGAGACGTTTCGGGCGACGGGTCTACTGCGTTGTGGCGGGAATCGGTCGGCAGCGAATCTCGTCGGCCGAAACGATCTGATCCTCTTCACGGCCCACACTATGGAGGCATGGACGCAAGAGGGTGGAGAATGTCGGCAGACGCGAGAGCTTCCCGCATGCAGCGTCACGTTTTCGAAAGGCAATACGACCGAAACTTTCGATGTGGACATGACGAAAATTCGCTTCGGCTCCGATTGTCCTTTGGGCCCTTGATCGACGAAACCTTGTTGGATGTGCTGATCGAATGGTCAAATCCTTGATGGCACTGTCACGACGCGCGCACGAGGCCGACGAAGAACGACGTCACGAGGTCGCATATCGGCGCACCAAGACGATCTCCAGCTGCAGAACGCCACGCCAGACGTTCCGAGGTTCGGTCCGTACGTTCGGGCCGGGGACGCACCGATGCGCGATCTCGATGCTGACGTACCGGCGCCGCGCTGGGGCGCACGATGGGGCGTCGGGTGCCGCCGTGAAGACGTTCGGTCAAGACCGGAAATGATCGTAGACCTTGCGCGCCGTGGCACGATTGACGCCCGGCACGGCGGCGAGTTCTTCGAGGCTCGCCTCGGCGATGGCTTTCGACGAACCGAAGCGCGAGAGAAGCGCGCGCTTGCGCGCAGGCCCGATGCCGGAGATCTCGTCCAGGGGATTGGCGCGCATCGTCTTGCCGCGTTTGGCCCGATGTGTCCCGATCGCGAAGCGATGCGCCTCGTCGCGCAGGCGTTGCACGAAGTAGAGGGCCGGGTCCCGCGGCGGCATACGGAAAGGCTCGCGTCCCTCCACGAAGAAGGTCTCGCGACCCGCGTCGCGGTCGACGCCCTTGGCGATGCCGACGATCGCGATATCGGTCAGGCCGAGATCGGCGAGGACGCGGCGCGCGACGTTCGTCTGGCCGGCGCCGCCGTCGATGAGCACGAGATCTGGACGCTCGGGCATCTCGTCGGACGTCCCCTCTCCCTCGACGGTCGAGGAGGTCCCGAGGCGCGCGAAACGCCGACGCAGGACTTCTTCCATCATGGCGAAGTCGTCGCCTGGAGCCGTCTGGGGATCCTTGATCGTGAAGGTGCGGTAATGGGCCTTGGCGAAACCCTCGCGGCCGGCGACCACCATCGCGCCGACGGCGTTGGTGCCGGCCGTGTGCGAGTTGTCGTAGATCTCGATGCGGCGCGGGACGCGGCTCAGGTGGAGCGCGCTCGCGAGCGCCTCGACGAGGCTCGTCTGGGAGGCGCGCTCCGCGAGGGCGCGGGAGAGGGCCCCCGTTGCGTTCGCGAGCGCCACCTCGACGAGACGGCGACGCTCTCCTCGTCGCGGAACGCCCACGGCCACGCGGCGCCCGGCACTCACCGCGAGCGCCTGCGCGACGAGTGCGGCGTCGGGCACGGCATGTGACAGGAGGACGAGGCGCGGCGGCGGCTTGTCGGCGTAGAACTGCATCAGGAAAGCGCCGAGCACGTCCTCGATCGCGGCGTCACCCTCGACCCGCGGGAAATAGGCCCGGTTGCCGCGATTCTGGTGATCGCGATAGAAGAACACCTCGACACAGAAACGTCCCGCCTCCTCGGCGATCGCGACGATGTCGGCCTCGCGCACGCTCTCGCTCGTGACGCTCTGACGCGAGCGGATGGTGGCGAGCGCGGAGAGCCGGTCGCGGATCCGTGCGGCGGCTTCGAAATCGAGCGCCTCGGCGCGCTCGTGCATCTCGCGCGAGAGCCGGTCGACCACCTCGTGCGAGCGACCCGAGAGAAAGGCCTGGGCCTCGGCCACGCTCTGCGCGTAATCCTGCGGCGCGATCTCGCCCGTACAGGGCGCGCTGCAGCGCTTGATCTGGAAGAGGAGACAGGGGCGGGTGCGATTGTCGTAGGCCGCGTCCTCGCAGGTGCGCAGCCCGAAGGCGCGCTGGACGACCGAGATCGTCTCGTCGACCGCGTGGTGCGACAGGAAGGGACCGAAAGCGGTGCCCGTCTTGGTGCGCGCGCCGCGGTGTTTCGACAGACGCTCGGCGCGCCCGTTCTCGCCGGCGACGAGGATGAAGGGCAGGCTCCTGTCGTCCTTGAGGAGCACGTTGTAGCGCGGGCGCAGGCTCTTGATGAGGCTCGCCTCGAGGAGGAGCGCCTCGGCCTCGCTCTGCGTCGTGACGAACTCCATGGCGTGCGTCTCGGCGATCATGCGGGTGAGCCGATCGGCGTGCGGCTTGCCTTTGGCGTAAGCCGCGACGCGCACGCGCAGGCTCTTCGCCTTGCCGACATAGAGGACGCCGCCGTCCGCGCCGATCATCCGGTAGACGCCGGGCGCCTCGGGCAGCGTCTCCTGGAGCGCGCGGATGACGGCCATGCCGCGCGCCAGGTCGTGTGCCGGTCGCTTCTCCGGGATCTCGGTGCGTTCGTTCATGGACACGAAGATAGCGCGCGGCCGGGAGGTCCGGCCGCGCGCCATCCACAATCGAACCGTCGCGTCAGCGCTCCTGCACGTCGGCGAGGAGAACCGTTTCGCCCCGCCGTTGCGCGAGACACAGGCCGCGGGCGAGCTTGCCGTTGACGAAGAAGGTCTCACCCACGAGGCTCTGCGGGTCGTCGATGCCGACGGCCCGAATGGCGCTGCCGAAGCGCGGCTCGAGACCGAGCGTCGCGACGATCTCGTCCGCCTCCGAGAGGAAGCGCGCCGGCACTTCCGGATAGTCCTGCGCCTCGACGATCCGAGTCTCCACGAGGAGCGCCTCGATCGCGAGATCGCTCACGGCGACGCGATCGGCGAAGACGATGCGCACGCCGCGATGCTCGCCACGCCCGCGCAAGGCGGCCAGCGCCTGTCCGTAGAAGCGCATCCGGAAGGGATCGCCGAAATGGTAGCGCGAGGCGAAGCCGAGGACGAAGCCACGGGCTCGGTCGAAGTCCCCGAGGAGAGGCTCGCGCGTTCGACGGTCGACGAGGCGGTATTCCGTGAAGTTGGTGGCCATGACGTGGCTCTCCGTTCGTCTCGATTCCCGCATTTGAGCTGCGGAATCGTCGGTCTCAGGCGTCGGCGTAGAAGCGGCGCTCGTCGAAGATGACGAAGCCCGCCGTCGGATGAAAGACCCCGCTGATGTCGAGGCTGCGGGCGCGCATGGCGACGCCCGGTTCGTTCGTGTCGAGACCGAGCGAGCTCCAACGTGCCCGATCGACCGCATTGCGCAGGTCGAGCACGTTCGCCCGCTCGCCGACACGCAGGACGACGGGCACGCCGGCACCACCCTCCGGCGTCCCTCGCGCATAGATGGCACGCCCGAGCGGACCGTCTTGCGCCACGAGCATCGAGAGACCGCGATCGACGATGTCGGATGCCTGCGTCTCGTCGGCGACGCGCAGATGGATCTTGTTGCCGCGCCAGGCGATGTAGCCCGTCGGAATGCCGGCGTTCGGATCGGTCTCGGCGGCGCGGATCGCGTCGATGAGCGTGACGATCTCCTCGTGCGTAATCTCGCAGCCGATCATCACGCCACTGTAGCGGTCGAGCGGCGTGAACTTCGCGAGAAGCGCGGCCGGCAGATCGAGCGTCGCGACGTCCACCGGATGCGGGAACGGGCCGTAGACGATCGCCTCGACACGCTCGTATTCCTCGAGCACGTCGAGGCGGCGCCGGGGAAAGCAGGCATAGCCGGCGGCATCGGCCTGGAGGGAGAGACGCCAGCCCGTCTCGAACTCGATTGCGGGAAAGAGGCGTCCCGGCGCTTTGGTGCAGGTGCGAAGCGTCTTCATGTCCAATACCTCTCGTCGTCCCGGACGACCGTCACGGAGCGCGTGTTCTCCTGTGTCTTCGTGATCCGGCAGGCCATGGGTATCCCATCGCGTCCGATCACCAAGACAGGCGGCAGGGTCTCGCTCATGTCGTTGCTTCTCGACCGGACACCCCTGCTTTCGTGACGATCACGAAAGAATTGTTCACGCGGATCTCGCCTTTTGGAGCCCCGTTTCGATTGGTGCGCAGGACCTCGACGAAGATCGTCTTCGCCGTGATCCGCACGACCTTGGCGAGGCGGCTCTCGGGGAACCGCCCGGTGGTCGAGTAGAAGATCTCGTCGCCGACGGCGACTTCGACGTCACGGAAATCCTTCATGGGAGACGACCTCGGTTCGCGTGCGAGTGCCTGTCAGACCACGATCGTGACGCGTTCGGCTGCCCGCGTGATCGCCGTGTAGAGATGCTTGGCGCGGTCCTCGCGAAAGGCCTGACTCTCGTCGAAGACGACGACGTCGTCCCATTGCGAGCCCTGCGACTTGTGCACGGTGATCGCGTAGCCGTAGGTGAATTCCTGCGTGCCGCGCTTGTCGGCGAAGGCGAGGTCGTCTTCCTTGCCCTCGAAGAATTCCCGCCGCACGAAGACTTCCGTCGCGCCCTTGCCGGGCCGGTCCTCGGACGTGACCCGCATGCGATAGGCGTTCGCGTAGGGTCGAACCATCTCGTGCAATTCGCAGATCTGGCCGTTGAGGAGCTGCTTCTTGCGGTCGTTGCGCAGGCAGATCAGCTTGTCGCCGACCTCCGGTCGGGACGGATCGCGGCCGTTCAGTTCGCGCACACGGTCGTTGAAGGCGGTGCGCGTCTTGTTGAGGCCGACGAGGATCTGGTCGGCCGCGAGGATCTCCTCGCGGTCGATGTCCTTGCGGGCGATGATCTTCGAGGCCCCGTAGGAGCCGAGCGACAGAGCGCGACCCTCCCGCACGTCCATGGAGAGGCGGATGATCGGGTTCTCGGTCGCCTGGCGGTGGACCTCCGTCAGCATCACGTCGGGCTCGGCGTCGATGAAATAGCCGCCGCCGCTCACCGGAGGCAATTGGGCCGGGTCGCCGAGAACGAGGATCTTCGTGCCGAAGGAGAGGAGGTCGCGGGCGAGATCCTCGCCGACCATCGACACCTCGTCGATGACGACGAGGCTCGCACGACCGACGATGCTGTTCTTGGCGAGCACGAAGCGCGGCTCGGCGCTCGAGAGGGCCTTGGCCTTGCTCTTGCGCTTACCCGTCGCTTCGACCGGCTCGGGAGCCGGACCGCTGTCGATGTCGTTCTCGACCTCGTAGATCAGGCTGTGGATCGTCGCCGCACCCGGACAGCCCTTGCGCCGCAGGACGAGGGCCGCCTTGCCCGTGAAGGCGCCGAACACGACCTTGCCACGAACGCCCGACGCGAGCTCCTTGGCGAGCGTGGTCTTGCCGGTGCCGGCATAGCCGAACAGACGAAACACCTGCGGCGCGTTCGGGTCCTGGAGCCAGGACTTGACGGCACGGATGCCGGCTTCTTGTTGCGGGGACCAGGCCATGATGGGCTCTCTCTTACAAGGAACAGGTGATCGACGTCGGGACAGACGCGCGCTCCGCCCGCGAGCGCGTCTTTGCCGACGCTCGTCACATGAGCGCGATGCGAACAGCGGCTCGCAGCGACATCGACGAGCGCTGCGACCCCTCGACCGGACGGTCAGAAATCTTCCCCATCCTCGCTTTCCCCCGTCTCCTGGAGCTTCGGCTCACCGGCCGCCACGATCTCTCGTGCCTGCTCCAGCGAGACGTCTTCCCCGCACAGATCGCAATTCGGCGTGTAGGTCGCCCCGCTCTCGATGTCCTCGAGCTGATCTTTCAGCGCCTCGAAGACGAGCAGGCCGTCGCCGGTCCCCGGCAGGCTGTCGCCGCAGATGGGGCAGTCTCGCTTGTAGCGTCTATCCTTCGTCGACATCGTCCATCTCCTCTGCGCCAAGCGGGCTCACACGCCCGGATGATCTTCGTCGGGCCAGCGATTCTGCGGCGAGCCGCGATACTCGGGTTCTCTATCGACCACCTTCGTGATCATGCGCTTCGTGACCGGACCCGAACACCGGCACCTCGAGATCGGCTTCTCGTATTCCTCGGCCGCCGGCTGTCTGCGAGGGGTGGCGCGGCGACGCCACCCCTCGCGATCGAACCCCACGGGTCATTGGAGGCGAAACCCCGGGTTCTGTCGGTGTTCTACGTCACTTGCCGACTTGACGGGCCGTTCGCGCGGAAAATTGGCAAAACGCGCAAGGTGGCCGACCTTGTCCGTGAAACACGGTGTCGCCTCAGAGACCGCCGTGCGTGAGACGCCGGCGCAGGATACCGGCGAGGCCGATCGCGATCAGATAGGTCGCGAGCATGGCCGCGCCCGAGGCGACGAAGCCGAGCGCGATCAGCATGACGAGGAACGCCACGAAGGGCAGAGTCTCGTGTGATCTCTCGTTCTTCGTCAGCCGCGCCCGCGCACCGCGCGCCTCGAAGGCGGCGGCGACAGCGAGGATGGCGAGACCATTGAAGCCGACCACGAAGACGGCGTAGGCGTACACGACGAACGCCGCCGGCCCCTCGGCGACGCCGAAGAAGGAGAGCCCGGCGGCGAGGCCGACGACGAGATAGGCGTAAGGCGAGCTCGCATCGAGTATCATCGGGCACCACCCTCCTTGCGCCGCAGACGACGCGTCGCCTTGGCGATGGCGTAGGCCGCGTGCTCCTCGCCGTCCCGCATCAACGCCTCGACATAGGCGAGACGCTGCGCGTGGGTGAGGGGTCGCGCACCGCCGAAGCTGCGCATGAGCTCGGGGGCGCGCAGACGAAAGGTCTCGGTGCCCCGCTCGACCTCGGATCGGGTCTCGCTTGCGCTCATCGACGCTCTCCTGTCGCGTGTCTGTCTCGAAGATAGCGCATGGCGCACAACAAAAGGACGATCATGCCTTTTCCTCGTCTTCGTCCTCGTCGCGGGCGCTGGCCTTGGCGCGATCGAGAAGGTCGGCCTGTTCGAGCGCGCTCGCGCCCGCCGGACAATGACGCAGGATCTCTTCGGGACGGTTTCTGACGGCCACGAGCGCGTCCCGCAGGTCCTCGAGGTCGGAGATGACCGTATCGATGCGCCCGATCGCCGTGTGGAGGTTCTCGCATCCCTCGGCATCCGACAATTCGAGGAGGAGAAAGGCGAGCATCCCGTCGCTGAGCTCGTTGGCGAGGTCCCCGTAGGAGAGTTTCCCGAGGCGATGATGAGCCATGAGTTCGGCGAGCGTCTCCTGATCGAAGGACGTCGGGTATTTCGAGGCGAGGACGACCTGTGGGATCTCGAGGGTCATGACGCCGGCTCCTGCCGTGGACGAGACGCGATGGACGTCTCACGAAAACGAATAGAGCCCGATGCTCCGCCACGGGAGGGAGCATCGGGCTCGAACGACCCTATCGGCCGATCTCTCGTCAGTGTAGCGTAGCCATGCGGCGCTCCAGCCGCGCGCTCTCGACGACGTCCGGCACGACGGCGGCCAAGGCGGAGAGGAGCTCCGTCGTATCGCCGTCGATTCGGGTCGAGCCTTGACCGAAGAAGACCACGACTGCACCGTCGTCTCTGATCGTGATCCGACGGATGTCGCGCACCGGCACGACGCGGACGTGATCCCGATCGAGCGGAATGAAGTGTTCCATCGTGAGAACGGCGGCACGAGACCGCTCGGATTCGTACGGTTCGGGGACGAATTGGATCAAGACCAACAGGCCGGCCACGAGAGCCATGGCCAAGCGACGGACTATGCGCCGCCCGTGGGCAGCCTGGCCGCGTTTCCGGGCGAGGACTTCGTCGACGAGCAGGGCACCGAACATCGCCGCCATGAGCGTCGTGAAGAAGATCGTAAAGTACATGTGCGAATCGCTCGTCGCCTGCAACCGATCGACGGCGACCTGCATCCCGCTCCAGAGTACGGGTACGTCGAGCGTCTCGAGAACACTCCGGAGGGGTTCTTTGTCGTGGATCGTGGTCATGGAGGATCCTCTGGACGCCGATTGCTTTTCATCGAATGTAGGCGCGGAAGATCGGCTTTGCGGCTCGTCTGTCACGATTCCGAGTGACGGTGTCCACGCGAGTGACGACACCGAAGCACCTCAATCACGGGCAACTTAATCCGAGGAGACGGCCTTCACGAGCGGGACATCCCTTCTCCCTGCGCCTGAAGCGCTGCGCCACGACAATCGTCGACGAAGCGTTGCACGAGAAGTCGGGCAGCTCTCTGAACGACGGGCGGCCTCTTACACGGTCGGACGGTCGGAGAGGCAGCTTCGAGCCTGGCGATGCTCCTTGTCGTCGGAGGGAATCTCTTGGTCGGCCGTCGCTCGAGAACTCTTCCTCGCCCTTTCCTGAACGACGTACCTGAGCGTCGCGAGTTGGCGTTCGGCGACCCGCGCCGCTTCGATGACCGCTCTGTAAGCCATGCTGTCCGTCTCCTCGAAGCATAACGGGCAAACGCGCGCCCGGGATGGACTTCCTACGGAATGCAGAACGCGCCTTTTTTTGGATATGGGCGCAGAGGATCGCCTGCGCGAGACGCGCCGTCGAGATCAGGCGACGAGCCCGAGCGTGACGAGGTGACCCTCGCAGGCGAGGTAGTGCTCCTGCTCGCGCCTGAAACGCCGCACCACGTATTCGGCGGAGAGCGGAGCGATCCGATATTCGGGAGCGTCGTAGCCCGCAACGAAGGCGCTCTCGCTCGAGGCAAGGCCGCGAGCGTCGCCGAAGCCGTCGGGCGTACGGACCCCGACATGGATCGGGATCGTGTCCCAGACGGGCGTGAACAGACCCACGATCGGGTAGCCGAGCCGACGATGGAGGGTGACGGCGAGGACGCCGCACATGCCGCGCAGATAGAAGCGCTGCAGGGCCTCCTTGTCGTCGCCGTCGGGACGGAGAGGACCGCTGCGAAACAAGATCGACATCGTATGGATCTCCCCCCGTGTCGCCGGCAGACGAGCCGCCGGCACGACCTCGCTCTCGGTGGACGTGCCGGCGGGACGGGAGAGAACGATCAGTCGCTCGTCGTGCGTTCGGTCTTGCCGACCGGCTTGAACACGACATACCGCGAGACCAGGAAATTGACGCAAAACGAGAGCGCGACCGCGAGGGTGAAGACGAGCGCATCCGCGAAGGGTGCGCGGTAGAGGACGAAACCGAGACCCACGAGCGCGCCGATCCGCACGAGAAAGCCGATGCCCTGGCTCGCGCAATAGAAGAGGAACCGCCTCGGCATTCCGCGCAGGCTCTTGTCGGCGTCGGGGAACGTGAAGACCTCGTGGGCGACGAAGACGAACAGGGCGCCGACGAGATAGCCGATGGCGCCGGCCGCCTCGAGCGGCAGGCCGACATGATAGCGCATCGCGAAGGTCGCGGCCGCGTCGATCGCGAGACCCGCGACCGCCACCCCGAAGAAGCGCGACAGGGCGCCCGTCGCGCGCCCGTCGCGTCGCGGCGGGCGGGCCCGATCAGAGCCCGACATAACGCAGGCCCGCGCGCGCCGCGCGCTTCGGATCGACGAGATTGCGCAGATCGACGAGGACGTCGCCGGCCATGACCTTCTTCAAGGCACGCGGATCGATCGCGGCGTATTCTGGCCATTCGGTGACGATCACGACGGCGTCCGCGCCGGCCGCCGCTTCGAGCGCGCTGTCGCAATAGGTGACGGGCGCAAGGAGATGACGCGCCTCCTCCATGGCCTTGGGGTCGTGGACGCGGATCTCCTCGACGCCGAGCTCGCGCAGGCGCGCGACGATGGCGATCGCGGCCGAATCGCGCATGTCGTTGGTACCCGCCTTGAAGGCGAGACCCAGGACGGCGACCGTCCTGCCCGCGGCCCCGCCCATGGCACGCGCCACGCGGTCTCCCATGGCGCGCTTGCGCGCGTCGTTTGAGACGATGACGCTCTCGACGATGGTCTGGGGCGCACCGAAGCTGCGACCCGTCCGGGCGAGCGCGTTGGTGTCCTTCGGGAAGCAGGAGCCGCCATAGCCCGGCCCCGGACGCAGGAAGAGAGGGCCGATGCGCCGGTCGAGACCGATACCCTCGGCGACCCGCCGCACGTCGGCGCCCGCTGCCTCGCACAGATCGGCGATCTCGTTGATGAAGCCGATCTTCAGGGCGAGGAAGGCGTTGCCGGCATATTTGATCAGTTCGGCCGTCTCGCGGTCGGTATGCAGGATCGGCACCCCCGCATTGGCGAGCGGCTGGTAGAGGGCGCTCATCACCTCGCGGGCGCGATCGCTCCGCGAGCCGACGACGACGCGGTCGGGTTTCTGGAAGTCGAGGACGGCCTCGCCTTCGCGCAGGAATTCCGGATTGGAAACGACGTCGAAATCGCAGGTCGGACAGGCGTCGCGGATCCAGGCCTCGACGGCTTTCGCGGTTCCGACGGGCACGGTCGATTTGTTGACGACGACGGTATAGCCGTTCATGGCCGTGCCGATCGAGCGTGCGGCCGCCTCGACGTAGCGAAGATCGGCGTGACCGGTGTTCGGATCCATCGGTGTGCCGACCGCGAGGAAGACGACGTCGGCGCGCGCGACCGCCGAGGCGACGTCGGTCGTGAAGTGCAGGCGTCCCGCCGCACGACCCTCGCGCACGAGCCGTTCGAGCCCGCGCTCGTAGATCGGGATTTCGCCGGCGAGTAGCCGCTCGATCTTGCCCACATCGACGTCGACGCAAGTCACGTCGAAACCGAAATCGGCGAAACAGGTGCCGGAGACGAGGCCGACATAGCCCGTTCCGATCATGGCGATACGCATTGGTCGATTCCTCGTCTTCGCATGTCGTGAAGACATAGGGCGAACCGCACGCTCGCCCGCACGACGGGTGGTGCGATGCTTGCCGGAAGCCGTCGCGATCGAGCGAGAGGGACGAGCCCGCCGATGCTCGAGCATCCCGCGGATCGACGCAGGAAAACCCCACTCGTCAGCGAGGATCGAACAGGCCGAGAGCCGCCGCTACGGTCTGGCGCAGAATGGCGAGTTTTCCGCGCAAACCCGCGATCTTCGTGGGAACGGATCCCGAGGGATAGCGACGCACGACTCCGATCTCGCAGGTCTTGAGACCAATCCGACCCGCACGCACGGTCAGGTAGAAGAGCAATTCGTAGGCTTGGAAGACGGACCTGAAAGGCAGGACCCGCTCGTCGAGCAGATAGCGTGCCGAATAGGCTCTAAAACCGTTGGTGGTGTCCGTATAGCGTGCCCGACCCGCGAGAGACAGCAGCGGGGCATGAATGAAACGATTGCCGAACGCCCGGTCCACGGGCGTGTTCACGGCGGCACCGCCGCGGGCATAGCGCGAGCCCTGTACGTAATCGTAACCCGCATCGAGCTTCTCGACGAAGGCGGACACCGCCTCGATACCGTCCTTGCCATTGCCGTCGACAGTGACGATTCCCTCGTAGCCTTCTCTCAGGCAGAAGGCATAGGCCATACGCAGCTGCGCGGACAGGCGACCCGGGCCCGTCTTGACGAGAAGCGCCCGTATGTCTGTCCGTATGAGGAGATCGTCGGTGAGCGAGCCGTCGGTTGAGCCGCCGTCGGCAATGACGACGTCGACGGGAAGTCGTGCCTGCGCGATCGCCTCGAGTTGACGCCGGATGCGCTCCCCTTCGTTGACGACGGGGACGACGAGGGCATGACGATGAGCTCGTGCACGGAAGATTCGCGTTTCGTGCGCGGGCACCTCCCATGAATCCGGGATGTTCTCGTTCATGATGTCGTGGCCTCGTCTGTCTTCGTGGAGCGCGAAAATCGGGTTCTCGCCTCGCCGCGCGTGGGCCGAGACGTCATGGCGACGGCGCAGGCGGAGAGACGAGAGAAGTCGGGGTCGGACTCTCTCAGGATGTCGAACAGATCGTAGACGTTGTCGATCTTGCCCCCGAGCACGCTGACGAGCTCGGGAAAAGCGCGCGAGCGCCGGTAGAGGATAGGGCGACCGTCGTCGTGCTCGTTACGCACGAGGACCGTCTTGACGTCGAAGAGGGATCTGACGTGACGCAAACCCGCGATAGCGGGAACGTAGCGGGCCGCATCGGTCCGCATCATCGAGAAACGCGTGGCAGGGTCGCGGTCCGACAGGATGTCGCTCGCCGAGCCGACGATCTCGCCGTCACGGAAGGACGCCTGTGGCGTGTAGCGGACATGGGTGAACGAATAAAGCCCCTGAGAGGGAAAGGGCATCAACGAGAAAAAAGGGCCGTCCATGACGGTGATACCCAATCCGGCGAGGAGCTCGCCAGGTTCGACGAGAGCGATTTCTGCGATTTCGTGCTTGAGGTCGAGAAGCGGGAGTGCCGGTCGCAATTCGAAAGCGTTCAGGCCCGAATAGGTGACGTTGAACACGATGTCGGCGCGTCGGCGCGTGCCGTCGGACGACGTCGCGAGCGCTCCCCCGGCCACGCGTTCGACGCACACGACCTCTTCGTGCAGACAGACTTCGACACCCGCCTCGACGAGGCGCGTCGCGAGATGGCCTGCGAGCACGCTCGAGTCGAACGCGACCTCGCGACAGAGGAAGGCCTGTTCGATCCTGCGGGAATCGAACAGACCTGCGATCCCGGCGTCGGCCGGTGCGATCGGCGCACCCATATCCGAGAACGTCCGCCAGAAGCGCTTGGCCGAGACCTTCGATCCACGTCGCGCGATGGCATAGATCATCGCGAAGCGGTCGTCGATCGCATCCGGGAAATCGCGACAGAAGCGCTCGTGCAGAAGAAGCGACTTCATCGCCGTGAGCGGACTGCGCGGATAGTGGAAGCCGGTATGAACCCTCGCTTGGTTGACGCGGGAGGCCCTTTGTAGAATTCCCGACCCTTTGTCCACGAGCGTGACGTGGTGGCCGCAGGCCGAGAGGCCTACGGCAAGACACGCGCCGTAGAAACCCGCTCCGACGACGAGGCATCGCAGGCGATTCACGCGACATCCTCCGCATCGTGCGTGTCCGCCGCGGAATCGCCCGACTTCTCGATCTCGACATTCGCCTTTCGGCGCATGGCCTCGAACAGGGGTGTCGTGGTGGTCTCGTCGACCCAGTCAGGCACGGCACCTCCCGAGAGGATCTCGAGAATACGCAAGACACCGAGAGACAGTCCGAAAAGGATCGCACCGCTCACGCCGATGAGACCCGCCATCGCCGTCATGGTCGTGAACCAGCCCGCGGCCAGTTCGGCGGAGAACGTCAGCGCGCCGACGGCGTAGAGTGCGACGCCGAGACCGACGAACATGGTCGCCGCACCGAGGCCGGCGAGGCCCGCGAGCAGGCCGGGCGAAGCGCTCGTCAGAAGACGTCGCGCGAGGACGAGACGCCCGAAGAGGGCTTCCGATCCGCCGCGTCCACGTCTGCGGGACGCGGCGACGCGCAGGACGGGGAAGGAACGTCCCGTCGGCGCAAAACGCAAGGCCAGAACGGGATCGGGATGAGCGATCAGGCGATCGAGCAGGCTTCGTGGATAGACCCCCGTCCGTCCGACCCCGGGCTCCACACGAAAACCGGCGATGCGCCCGAGCGCGGAAATCGGCCGCGCGAAGCGTACGCGCCCTCTCGTGTGGGAGAAAACGATTCTGCGGTCGTCGATCGCAGTGGCGATCATCGCGAGGAGATCTCCGGCGTCGGTGTCGCCGATCTCGGTGGCACAGACCACGTCACCGATCGCTTCGAGAAGCGCGACGGCTCGCCGACCATAGAGGTCGACACCCTCACGAGTGACGACGACGCGAGCCTCGACCCGTCTATCGAGTGCCTGCTTGACCAAGGCTATACAGGAGGGGTCGGCGACGACGACGATCTCGACGAAGCGATAGGCACGCACGAGCGCCTGTCGAAGGCCCGCGAGCTCGTCCACCAGGTGGTCGCGTGCCACGTCGTCGCTCGTCTCGAGGTCGCGCGAGAACGAGGGCAGGCACACGGAGACGATGACGTCCTCTCGGGCAGAGGAGGCGAGCCGCGCCGCATTCATGGCGCAGCTCCCGATGCGGACTGGACGAGGCGCCGCGCCGTGCGCAGACGGTCGAGGGCTCCTTCGAGCGAGACGAGGTCGTCGTCCACGCGTCGCATCTCGACCGAGACGGCTCCTTCGTAGCCCGCGCGCTCGAGATGCGACAGCAATCGCGCGACGCGTTCCGGATCGTTCACGGCGGGCGCAAGATGAGGCTCGCTCAGATGGACGTGTCCGATCAGGTCGAGGTGCGACGCGAGGACGTCCTCGAATCGGTCGACGACGCCGTCGAGGACGAGGCCGCCGAGATCGAGAGTGACGACGACGCCCGGATGATCGACCGCCCGCACGAAATCGCAGACTTCAGCGAAGGAAAGGAGGAAATTGCCGCCATAGGCGGCAGGATTGTGCTCGATGCCGATACGAGTCCCGGCACTGGAGGCCGACCCGCCGAGACCGCGGAACACCGCGACGGCGATCTCGAGTGCCCTCTCGGGGAGCATGTCCGACGGCACGATCCGCTGCAGCGGCGACCCGAAGACGAGATGGGGAATGTGCAGTCGTCCGGCGAGTGCGACGGCTCGCGCGACTGCGTGCTCGAAGACGGCGCGCTCCTGCATGGTTCCGAAGAGAGCCGCGCCAGAGACCCCGAACAGGATCGACTGCATCGATACGACGGGAAGGGGTGCGATCGCGCGCTCGAAGGCGAGGATCTCTGCGTCGCTCGGGCAAAAGGGATCGGCGCTCGTCGCAAAGGCGACGCCTGGCGCGATTTCGAGGGCGTCGACATCGTAGGCGCGCAGGAGCGCGATCGCGCGATCGTGTTCGGCACGAGAGAAGGCGATGTTGGAGACGCATGTCTTCACGTGCGAACACTCGTCTCGCCGCGCCGAGCGATCTCGTCGGCGAAGAAGGTCTCGATGCGGGAGACGACGCTGTCGGCGCTCTCGAGATAGCCGTCGCTGCGGCCCCAGAGGGCGGCATGGCGCGTGCGCAGGTCTTCGTGATGCAGACGCGCGCTCGGCGATCCGAGACGGCACCCTCTCAAGCGCTCCGCAATCGATCCGGCTTCGAGGGGCTCGGTAGCGAGATGCAGGAGATCGAGGCCATCGTCGATCGCGCGCACGAGATCGTCCGCGAGCCGATCGAGACCGTAATACTGGAAGGTCGAGCCGCAATTGGTGAAGCGCGTCGCGTCCGCGCCGGCCTCGATCAGGAAGCTCTCGACCATGGCGCGCTCCGGCGCTCGCGAGAACCGTTCGCGGTCGAGGACATGGATCCCGCGTGTCGCGTCCAGTCCGTAATGGGTGTCGAGCACCCGCCTCACGCCTTCGGGTGCGACCTCGAGAATGGCCGCGAACCGGTCCGGGGAGAGAAAGCTCGGTGCGGGCTCGAGGAGGTCGAAGAGAAAGTTCTTCTTAAGGCCGCGCCCGTACAAAGCCGGCAATCTGACCACGAGACAGCGCGCGAAGCGCTCGCGGCAGAAGATCTCGAGGCGCCTGCGGTTGCGTCCGTAGGCGAGGGCCGTCTCGTAGCGTTGCGTCTCTTCGTCTTCGCCGCGACCGAAATCTTCGAGGACGGCGATCGTCGAGACGAGGACCACGAAATCGACCTCGACGCGCGCGAGTGTGTGGCAGATAGCGTCGATACGCCTGGCGTCGAGATCGGGGTCGCGATTGGCCTCGGCCATGGAGCCCGGAGCCGCCGCGCAGACGAGAATGTCGGCACGGGCGTCGTGGATGGCGCTCGCCGTCTTGCTGTTCACCAGGGCAGAGAAGGGGGCCCTGCGTGCGAGATTGGAGCCGACGAGACCGGTCGCGCCCATGAGGACGCTGGTCTTGCCGCGTGTGAGGGGGTGCGCCATCCTGATCGTATCCGTGTCGTCGTCTCCTCGGAAGATAAGGGCCGCACGGTCTTCGTGGCCGGCGCGCGCCTTCTTCAGGGAGCCGGCCTCGTCCACAGGACGGGACAATCCGGAGCGCGGAGAGGGAAAGCCGCACGCACACCCGCGAGCCGAGTATCGAAATCGAGCATCGCTTCGATGCCGTGGGTCTCGAGAAAGCCCACGAGATCGGGATCGTCGGGCGCTCTCCTCTCGAGATTGCGCGGCACGAGTGCCGTGCGCAGCCCCGTGGTCGCACCGAGATGGGCTGCGGCGATCGGCGGATCGACGAGAACGACGTCGTAGGCCCCGGCGGCTGCGAGACAGGTCTCGTCGAGCACCAGGCTCGGCAGGGGTCGCTCCCGCGGAGAGGGTGCGGCCAAGGCGAGCGCGCCGACGACGAGCGTGGCGAGCCACGCGTGCCGCGCCACGCCGAGACGGCAGACGAGGAGGATCGCGACGGCGAAGTAGAGCCCCGCGAAATAGCGGGCATCGAAATAGCCGGTAGCGAGATAAGACGGGAAGCTCGTCGCAAAGGCGAGAAGACAGACGAGGACGGGCGTGGCGTCGTCGCCGCGACGGCTCTGGCGCGGCGCACCCGCACCCGCGAGCGCCAGGGACAGGATCGTGCACAATGCGACGAGGCCGAACGGGCCGGGCGAGGTCGCGACGGCGATTGCGAGATCGGGAAGCCTGCCGAGGACGACGAGGATCCAGTCCAGGGGAGCGTCGAACAAGGTCTGCGCGGCCCGTGCGGGAAAATCGGTCACGTAGGCGTCGCGCGCGGCCGATTTGGCGACCCAGGAATTGTTGGTGACGAAGACGCCGCCGAAGCGCACGAGAGAATGGACGATCCACGGCAACAGTGCGGCGACGAAGCCGACGCAGAAGACGAACGGGCGCGACACGCTGCGCGTTCGCCATGCCACGTAAGGAGCGAGGATCCCGATCCACAAGAGTGCGTCGAACCGGGCCATCACCATGGCACCGAGACAGAGGCCCGCGAGGCAACTCCCGCCCATCCGCTCGACCCGAACCAAGAGAAACAGGAAAAGACAGAAAAGGAACAGGGCCGACGGGATCGAACGCGCGGCGAAGACTTCCTCGAGATAGCCTGGATTGAGGCACAGGACGAGGACCGCGAGAGGTCCCAGAGCGGACGGCGCGCCGATCCGTGCGAGCGCCGCCGAGAGGACGAGCGCGCTCGCGACGACGATGACGATGTTCAGATAGACCGCCCCCGTCAGGCCGAGACCGGTGACGCGGTCCAGGACGGCGATCAGGAACGGCCAGAGCGGTGGGAATGCAGCGCTGTAATCGGGATCGAAATACGAGTAGAAGAACGTCGCCCGGTAAAAATCGGAAAAGACGGTCTGCGACAGGGCGTACAGAGCGAAGCTGTCTGGACTGAAGACCGACCCGATCGTGAAATGGTGCTTCGCGAGGCTCGCGAGAATGAAGACGTAAGCGAGAAGCGCGAGCGTCGTCTGCGATCCGGGAGGACCGTCGCCGAGAGCGGCGAGAAATCCACGCGAGCGCTCGGATCGCGTGTCTCGCGCGAACTCTCCCTCCTTCTCGGTCCGTGCGTTCATGGGCCCTCGGATCGCGATACGCGCGCCTCCTCGTAGAGGGCGATATGGGCCGCGAGCGAAACCTGCGGAGAATACCGCGCGGCGGCGCGGCGCGCGGCCTCTCTCGCGGCCCGACGTCTCTCGGGAGACCAGGAGAGGACGTCGGCGATCACCCGGTGCCAGTCCCGGTCGTCCGTCTGCGAACACAGGAACCCGTCTTCGCCCTCAGTGATCATGTCCTCGAAGCTCGCCCCCTCAGACGCGATCACAATCGCGCCGCAGGCGAGCGCCTCGAGGCCGGCATTGGGGAAATTGTCGACACGGGAGGGCAAGAGCACCGCCGCGGCCGCACGCACGAGAGGCATCAGCCGGGCATGGGGCTGAGGCGGCAGGAGAACGAACCGGTCGGCGAGCGCGCCGAGATCGGCGGCGATCGCGGTGGGAACGGCCGCGTCGAGGACTTCACCCGCCGCGACGAGGAGGAGATCGTCGTCGGCGAGGAGCGCCGCACGTGCGATGGCGCCCAGACGGTCGGCGCCCTTGACGCGGCTGAGCTTGCCGAAGAAGAACAGAAAGGGTCGGCCTTCGAAACCGCGCACGAGGCCGTCGTCCTCGGCGCCGGCGAACGGCTCGAAGGGCGTCGGCAGATGGAGGATCTCCTTGCCGATGCGCCCCGAGACGATGCCGTTGATGAGGCGCGAGGGACCAACGAGCCTGTCCATCCGGCGCAGGGCGACGAGTTCGAGTGCCTGTCCGACCTTCGCCGTCGGCGTGCGGCGTCCGGCCGCCTCGTCGCACAAGGCGCTCAGGGACGAGATGCGTCCGATGGACGGCACGCCGACGAGCGGCAACGCACCGACCGAGCGCCAACTCGCATATTGGATGAGGTCGAAGGGGCGCTTTGCATGCGCCTCGCGCGCGACGGCGGTGAGACGGCGGGCGAGCTCGAGATCGCACAAAGCCTGCCCGACGATCGGCAGGCGTTTCTTGGCGGGCTCCGGCGTCTGCAGGACTTCGACGCCGTCGATGTGGAGCCGGCCTTGTGTCCCCGGCGCGACGATGCGCACGTCGTGGCCCGCACCCGTGAGCAGCCGGGCGATCTTCGACAGATAGACCGCGAGGCCTCCGGTCGGATGGGTGTGGGTGTATTCGGGCGTGACGTAACCGATCGACAAAGGCATGACTCAGACCCTCCCCCACACGACGATGTTCTTCGAAAACACCGTCGGCTCGCTGCGATCCTGCAGCCGAAACAGGAAGCGGTGCAGGATCTGGTTGGCATGGAATGCGCAGGCGCGTCCGACGCGCCAACCGAAACGCGGCTCTTGAACGCCGGTCTGTGTGAAACCCGCCTTGCGCAACACGTCGACGAGGCTCTGTTCGGTGTAGCCGGTCTCGTGCGTGACGTCGATGTAGCGTGAATAGGAGGCGAGCACGTTCGCCATGTTGGGCGTGCGCATCACGACGATGCCGCCGGGGGCGAGTGCCCGTCGCGCGCGAGAGAGGGTGGTGATGGCGTCCTCGATGGACATGTGCTCGATCACGTCGAAGAGGAAGATCGCGTCGAAGGAGCCCTCCTCGTCGCCGAGGAAGCTCGCGGCGTCGCGGGCCTCCATGCGTTCGATCCTGTCGCCGAGATGCGCACGCACTCCCGCGAGCAATTCGCTCGAGCGATCGACCGCCGTCAGGCGCCGATAGCCGCGCTCGGACAGGAAGCGGAGAAAATGCCCGAACCCCGTGCCGATCTCGAGAATGCGCGCCGCCTTGTCCGAGGGCAGGAGCCCGCCGACGTCCTCGCCGAAGCGGATCTTCGCCGAGCGATAGGCGTCGTCGGAATAGCCGTGCGGATTGACCTCGCGCAGATGCACGTCGTAGCCCGAGGCGCGCAAATCGGCGTCCGCACCCGCCGCCGCGGCGGTGACGGTGAGCCTGCGGGCTTCCTCACGATGAGCGAGGGCATCGGCGAGGATCCGGCCGAAGCCACGTGCGCTGTTGTCCCAGGAGCGATCGCGCGCGACCCGCTCGGCATTGGCGAGACCTGCCGCGCGCACCTCGTCGGGTCGAGCGGCGACCCGGCCGATCGCCGCGACGAAGGCCGCGATGCTGCCCTCCACCACGAGCCCCTCGCTCTCGTCGCGGATCACTTCGGGCACGATACCGACGTCGGTCGCGACGACATAGCAGCCGCGCGCCATGGCCTCGAGAACCGGCAGAGGGGTCCCCTCGGCGCGCGAGGACAAGAGCAGGACGTCGATCTCCTCGTAGAATCGCTGCATCTCGGCGAAGGGCAGATCGACGGCTTCGTGCAAGGTGATCCCCGCCTGTCGCGCGGCCTCGCGCAAGAGCGCGAGATCTTTGAGCGGATCCTTGGGATTGCCGGCCCAGCCGAAGCGCAGCGGACCCGAGCCACGGGCGGTCTTCGGTCGGAACAGGGTCGGATCGATGCCGAGACGATAGTCGCGGACTCTCGGGTGGACGGGTTCGAACAGGGAGAACAGGCGCGCCGACGTCGCCGCCAGCGTGCCGGCGTCACGCATGTGCCGCAAGACGGCCTCTTGCGGATCGCAGGGGCCGTAGGCCGGCTCCATCGCCCAGCGATGGCTCGACAATTCCTTGATCACCTGGGTCGGATCGTCGACGAAGCGCTTGTGCCAGCCCTCGCCCCAGAAATAGACGTGCACGAGGTCGTAGCGCTGCGGATCGATGCGGGGCTTCTCGTGCGTGAAGGCGATCTCGAAGGCGTAATCGTCGCTGAGCCGAGACGAGACCGACGAGGCGACGGTGTGGTGCGACCAGCCCGGCTTGTCTGCGAGAAGGAGAATACGAGGCTTGTCGAACATCACGCGTCTTTCCTTTTTATCGATTATGGAAGGCTTTCGCCTGGGCGCGCGCCGCGCGTCAGGCGATCTTGTCCGTCGTCCAGCGCATCGGTATCGCGAGCTTCGCCCTGAAGGTCTGGCCGGGATAGGCCCGGTTCCAGGTGCCGGTGTGGACGACGCTGAGGGGAATCGGAATGCCCTGACCCTCGAAGGTCGCCATGGCGGGTATCGTGCGGTCGCCGTAGATCGCGGCGCGGACGATGAGGATGTAGGACGAGGGTCCGAGGATCTCGGCGGGGATCACGCCACGCGAGACGTAGCGCCCCGGCTCGTGCACGGGGATCGCCTCGGCCTGCTCGTCGTGGAAGGAGCGCAAGAGCAGCGTCCCGAGCGAATCGCAGACGTCGAAGAAGACCCGCAGGCCACTCTGGCGGCGCTTGACCTCGTAGCCGATTTCGATCTCGATCTCGCGACCGCTCTCGACGATCGTCGTCGCATGACCGTTCTGAGAGACGCTCACCGAGAGAAAGTCGAAATCGGGATCGTCGGGCAGCCCGGCGATCGTCTCGTCGAGCCCCTCGAGTCCGATGCCCGCCGAAGTCAGTCTCAGATAGGTCGAGATCCCCTCCTCGACGCCGCCGTCGAAGGCGACACTGCCGTGATCGAGGACGATCACGCGCGAGCAGAGGTTCTTCACGGCCTGCATGTTGTGGCTGACGAACAGAACCGTTCGCCCGGTGGTGTTCATGCTCGACATCTTGTCGATGCAGCGGCGCTGGAAGGCGGCGTCGCCCACCGCCAGCACCTCGTCGACCACGAGGATGTCCACGTCGAGATGCGCTGCGACCGCGAAGGCGAGCCGCGCATACATGCCGGAGGAATAGTTCTTCACCCGCATGTCCAGGAACTGACCCATGTCGGCGAAGGCGACGATCTGGTCGAGTTTGCCGGCGATCTCGGCGCGCGACATGCCGAGGATGGCCCCGTTCATGAAGATGTTCTCGCGTCCCGTGAGCTCGGGGTGAAAGCCCGTCCCGACCTCGAGGAGCGATCCGATCCGTCCGACCGTCTCGATGCGCCCGCGCGACGGCGCGGTGATGCCCGACAGGATCTTGAGGAGCGTGCTCTTGCCGGCGCCGTTGTGTCCGACGATGCCGACCACCTCGCCGGCCGCGACGCTGAAGGAGACGTCCTTGAGGGCGTGGAACGGCTCGACGGCCTTTCGTTTCCTGAAGGCGCGCAAGACCGCGTCGGAAAAGGTCGGAGGACCGGCCGGCGCCGCGTAGCTCTTGCCGAGATCGCTGATGCGGATGGTGGTTTCGGGCATGATCTTGTCTTTTCGATTAGATGCTGTCGGCGAAGCGGCCCTCGAGGCGGCCGAAGATCTTCAGGCCGACGAGCAGCGTCGCGAGCGAGCCGACGAGGGACCAGGCGAGCGCCCAGGTCGGCGGCCATGCGGTCGCGAACAGGGCGGCGCGAACGGCCTCGAAGCTCGCCGACAACGGGTTGAGCCAAACGGCGAAAGCGTAGGCCTCCGGCACCACGGAGACGGGCCAGACGACCGGCGTGAGGAAGAAGCCGATCTGGACCCCGAAGGTCACGACGATCCGCACGTCCCTGTAGAAGACGTTCAGAGCCGACGTCGCGAGCGCGATGCCGATGCCGAAGAGCACGATGAGACCGACGAACGGGATCGCGAGCGGTGCGGTCCAGGAGAGCGAGGCACCGAACAGGGGAGCGAGAACAAGGAGCAGACACAGGCCGACCGCGAGATCGGTGAGACATTCGATTCCCGTCGAAACCGGAAGGGCGACACGAGGAAAGGCCGATTTCGTCACGAGCATCTGATTGACTGTGAGAACGGCCACGCCGTCGGTCGAGACGCGGGCGATGTAGCCCCACAGAACGACGCCGCTCAGCACGTAGATCGCATAGGGAAGGCCGGGGGATTGCAGGCGCGCGATCACGCCGAACACGGCCGCGAGCACGAGCATCGTGAAGAGGGGCTGGAGGCCGAGCCACAGGATGCCCAGAGCCGCCTGACGGTAGCGGACGGCCAGTGCCCTCCCCGCGAACATCGCCGCGAGCGGCAGGCTCGCGATCGCGGTGCGGACGGCGTGGACGATGTCGAAGCGACCCGCTTCGACGACGCGCACCCGGCGACTGGAGGGACGGGACATGGAGGTCTCCGATGAGGTTGCATGAGCGCGACATCGCGGACATGCGGTGTTGATCTCGGGCGAGGTGGCTCGCGACTTGCCTCTAATCTAGTGGTCGAGGCGAGGCTTCCACGCGAGCGCGGGGTCTGGCGCGCAGTACGACGCGCGTATTCGCGTCGGATCGGCGACCCTGCGCGAGCGAGGCGGGCCGACGGAAACGCTATGTTCTGACTGTGATTTTCGAAATGACGGGGACGAAAAGATGCACTCGACGATCCACGAGCAACCGGTTCGTTTCGTTCTGGTCACCCAGACCGATCGCGGCGGGCTCGATTCCGGACAGATACGGCGCCTTTTCGAGTCGATCCCGGCGCGCGCCGACATCCACGTCGTCTGCGTCTTCCAGGGTCTCGCGCCCGACGCGACACGAGAGCTGACGGATCGTGCCTACGGGTTCGGGCTCGTATGCGTTCACACGAAGCGAAGGCTTCCTCTCTCGGCCTCGCGCAATCTCGCCCTCTCGCGGGCCGAGGCGGTGCTGCGAGACAACCCGCAAGCCTTCGTCGCTTTCCCCGACGACGACGGCTATTACCATCCTGACTTCTTCGACGCCCTCGATCGGACGATCGGCGAGACGCAGGCGGACGTGATCGCCACGGGAATGGGTCTCGACCCGCAGCGATCGACGCCGCCCTACACGGCCGAGCGCCGCGTCTTGACCCCCGTCCTGTGCGCGTCGCGCGTGAGCTCGAACACGATCTTCGTGAGGGCCGAGCGTGCCCTCGCGATCGGCGGCTTCGACGAGCGTTTCGGTGTGGGTGCGGCGCTCAGGAGCTCCGAGGACGTCGATTACGCCCTGCGGGCGCTCTCAGGCGCGAAGGGCTTCTACGACGGGCTCATCGTCACGGCCCATCCCGTCAAGGAGGGCGATTCTCTGCGCTATTACCGCGGCAATCTCTGTGTCCTCGCCAAGCACGTCGGGCGCTTCCCATCGCTCGCGCCGCGCCTCGTCGACATGACGCTCGTCGGTGTCAAGCATCTCGTGCTCGGCAAGAAGCCGCTCGCCGAACTGCTGCGCGACTACAAGTCGGCGCTGCGTGTGGCTCTAATCAAAAGACCTGCAACTTCGAACACAAGTCAAACGCAAATACATTGAGCCGTCTTCGTAAAAATACGTTCAGGTACTGATGCGCTCGGCATACCTGCAGGCGGTCTATTAGTATAGTCTTGGGTATTCTGCAGGAGGGAAAATATGATACGGATCGGTTCAGTGCGTGACGATACCGGCATTTCCGGGGTCGCGTATGGGCTGCTTGCGGCTCTCATCGCCGGTGCGGCTTTGTTCGCGATACAAAATTTCGGCAATCAAGTAGCCGACAAATTCGACGAGATAGCGTCTATCGTCGAAGACGGAGAGCCGGAGGAGCCGATCCCAGGCGATAATTTCGACCTCGCTTTCGAACCGGACTTTTCCGTTCTTGAAGATTTCGATCATGCGACAGTCGGGGATTTCTTTGAAGTGTCTCTGCGGGATTCGGTCAGATTGACGGATCCCGGGACGATCACGATCAACAACGTATTCTTCATCGTCGTTCAGGGCGCATTGCCGCCGGGCATCGAGATCGACAACGATACGGGGCGTATCACAGGGACGCCGACGGAACAGGGCGAGACCACTTTCGCGATCGCCGCCGCGGTCGGCGATGTCACGAGTGAGCCGTTCACGATCGTCATGCGTGTCGGCGCACCTTTCGACGACGTCGCTCGTGTGGTGAGCGGGTCGCATCACACCTGCGCTCTACGCACCAACGGTTCCGTCTTCTGTTGGGGTCGCAACACGCAGGGTCAATTAGGTGTGCCGGGTAGCAACGTCGAGTACCTACCTCTGCGGGTCGCGAGTCTCGGAGAGACGGCCGTCAGCATTGCGGCCGGAGATAATTTCACCTGCGTCGTGCGCTTGAACGGTACCGTTTGGTGCTGGGGTGAAAACACCGACGGACAATTGGGCAACAACACGACCAACACGGCATTCGAACCCGTTCAGGTGTTGGGCCTCGTGACGCCTGCCGTCGACGTGACTGCGGGGAGCTCGCATGCCTGCGCGATCCTCACCTCCGGGCTCGCGCGATGCTGGGGCAAGAACGACGGCGGACAATTGGGAGACGGATCACAGACGGACAGGCGGATGCCTGCGAACGCCATCGATCTCGGAGAAGAGATCGTATCGATCCATGCCGGCGCCGCACATACGTGCGCACTGACCGTCGAGGGGGCCGTCTATTGCTGGGGATCGAACGTCGCCAATGCCGTCGGATCGGGCGCCGCAACCAACCAACTGGAACCGTGGCTCGTGAGCGGCCTCGGGAGCGGGGTCATGCAATTGTCCAGCGCAGGACGCCATTCATGCGCACTGCGCGACGACGCCTCCGCGGTCTGCTGGGGCAACAACGCGAATGGACAACTCGGTCGCGGAGACAGCGGTAATTCGAATGGGACGATCGACACGGTCATGGGCCTGACGGGTGGCGTCACCGCAGTGTCGGTCGGTCGCTTCCATTCGTGTGCGGTCTTGACGTCCGGGCAGGCAAGATGTTGGGGTTACAACCTCTATGGTCAGCTCGGCAACGGCACCATCGTAGCCGATTCCCCGATACCCTCGAACGTCGTCGGTATGAGTTCAGGAATAATAGACTTCGGGTTGGGCACGTGGCACAGCTGTGCGGTGATCTCCAATGGACAGGTCAAGTGCTGGGGCTCGAACAACTGGGGTATGCTCGGAATCGGCAGGGAGGGTTTGAGAACACGACCCGTCCTCGTGAAGAGCAGGTCTCTCTGAGTCCTAGTGCGATGACAGAATCGTTCTTGCCAGCTCGGATAGTCTGTGCGGTGATTCTGATATGAATGTTTCGAGCTCTCGTGTCTGACGGCCGGCGAGCTCAGCGAAGCCGCTTTCGTCACGAAGAGCGAGGATGCGATCGAGCGTCGCTGCGACGTCGTCGAGGAAGATCTGCTCGAGATCGGAAACGAAGGCCACGGTGCCGGCGCTCTGCGGCGTGGCGAGAACGGGAACCCCGTGCGCGAGCGCCTCGAGGATCTTGATCTTGACGCCCGAGCCGTGAACGATCGGACACAGGACGGCTCTCGCCGTGACGATCCGTTCCTCGAGCGCGTCGCGGGAGAGATAGCCGAGGTAATCGACGTTGGGCGCCCGCAGCGACGGATCGACGTCGCCCGCCTGCGTGCCCGTGATTGCGATGCGCGCCTGCGGCCAGGCCGCGGCGAGTGCCGGCGCGAGCTCGCGCGCGAGCCAGGCGATCGCGGCCGCGTTCGGCGGAAAGCGAACGGGACCCGAGAACACGAAGACCGGCTCGGTCGACGGCGACCAGCGGCGCGTGCGCGGTGGCAGAACGGCCTGGGCGAGCGGCACGGGCGCGCCGTAGCGGGCCTCGAGATCACGCGCGTCCCGAGCCGAGATCGCGCAGACGCGGCGCCGTGGCGTCTGGTGGGCGACGAGACGGCGCTGGAGACGATCGGCCTTGTACGCGTCGATCGCATGGACGAGGCGTCGCGGGAAGGCGGTGATGCGGGAAAGGTCGCGGGCGAGCGCGCGGGTGTCGTCGTGCAGGACGACGAGAACAGGGACCGGGCAGACGTCGGGCAAGAGCGGCAAGGAATTGAGGTGGTCCACGACGACGAGGTCGAATCCCTCGCCCAGACGCGCCGCCACGGACACGCGCAAGGCGTCGGACTCGACCATGGCGCCGTGCCAGGGATGGGGCGAGACCAGGATTCGTCCGAGGAGGGCGAGCTTGCCCCGGAGACTGTCCGCCGGACGGCTCGGTCTAGCCTGGACCGAAAGCGAGACGCCGATTGTTTCCGCCCCGCGCAAGGCCTCGTCGAGACGATCCTTGTCGAGATCCGTCCTCTCGTTGTCGATGCAGACCGCGACGACCTCGTGCTCGCGCGCGAGCGCCTCGAGATGGGCGACCTTCAGCGCGGCCTCCCCCGACCGGATCGGCCAGGGGCAGGAGGCGCTCAGATAGAGGATGCGTGCGCGTCTCATCCGCGGGATCTCCTCTGGCCGTTCCCGCCGAACCCGGCCGGTCAGGCCCGCTCGGCCCGGTCGCGCTTCGTGCGATAGAGCACTTCCTCGACGATCTTGCGATTGGCCTCGATCGCCTCGCTCATCACGCCCGCGACGAGACACAGGAGACAAGCGAGGGCCCAGGTGCCTTTCGGCGTCGCGCCCTCCCAGGTCGCGAGCGCACCGACCGCCATCGCGAGCGCCGCGAGATAGAAGGTCTTGGCGCCGTAATAGCGGAAGAAGGAGCGCACGATCACGAGCGCGGAGCGTCCGACATAGCGCGGGATCGAGCGCACGAGCCGCGAGGGACGCAGATCCGCGTTGACGCGGATTGGCACGGTCTTGATCTTGAGGCCGCGGATCTTGGCGGAGATGATGGTCTCGAGCGTGTAGGTGTGATTGTTGTGCACGTGCATGCGCAGGGCCGCCTCGCGCGAGAAGGCGCGAAACCCGCTCGGCGCGTCCTCGACCTTGGCCCCCGCGGCGATGCGCACCACGAAAGAGCCGAGTTTCTGCAGGAGCTTCTTCGTGAGCGAGAAATGCGCGATGTCCGAGATCGGTCGGGTGCCGATCACGACGTCGGCTTCGCCGGCGAGGACCGGTGCGACGAGCTTGGCGATGTCCTCGCCCACATATTGGTTGTCGGCATCCGTGTTGACGACGATGTCGGCGCCCATGCCGATCGCCTCCTCGAGGCCCGCCGAGAAGGCGAAGGCGAGACCCCGGTTCGTGCCGAGCGACAGGACGCGATCGGCGCCGTTGGCGTGCGCGGTCTCGACCGTCGCGTCGGTCGAGCCGTCGTCGACGACGAGGACCTTGATGACGTCGATACCCGGAATGGATTTCGGCAGGTCCGCGAGCGTGATCGGCAGCGTGCCTTCCTCGTTGAGGCAGGGGATCTGGATGACCAGCGTCTTCTTCATGGCACTCTTCTGCGTGTCGTCTACCTCGGAAGATATGGCCGCAGGCGTTCGCCGGAAGCGGGCGTGCCCCCTCGCACCTGCGTCGTCGATCGGCTTCGATCCACTCATCGCGCGGAAGAGTGCGATCCGGAAGCCCGCGTCAGGGCCGACAGGAGCGCCGCGGCGCCGACGGGAAGCGCGAATTGAGAGACGACACCCTGCCTCGCCGATCGCGCCATCGCGGTGTGGCGCTTCTCGTCGGAGAGGATTCCGGCGGCGAGCCAGGCCGCGCTCGTCGGCTCGTCGTGCTGGATGATGGCCGCCCCGCCCGTCGCGACCAGGAGCTCGGAGCCCGAGGTGGGCGTCGTCAGGACAGGCACGCCGCAGGCCATCGCCTCGAGGCAGGACATCGACAGACCCTCGCGCCGGCTCGTCAGAACGAACAGATCGAGGCTCTGCAGGACCGCGACAGGATCTTCGATCTGTCCCGTGAAGGTGACGCGTCCTGACAGAGGCCCCTGCGCGACGCCGCGTTTGATCGCCGGCCGCAGAGGTCCGTCGCCGACGCAGACGATCTCGAGCCCGGGGATCTTGGAGGCGAGGATCTCGGCGATCTGCAGGAAGAAGGGCCAGTTCTTGGCCTCGACGAATTGCGCGACCATGCCGATGCGCGGATTGTTGCGGTCGAGGATCTTCGGGGCGTGTTCGAGAGGGCGGAAGCGCAGCGTGTCCACACCGTTGCGCACGATGATCGCATCCGCGCAATTGTCACGCCGTGCCTGCTCCTCGAACAGGTAGATCATCCCGGACGCCTTTTTGCGCACCTGAGCGTCGAGGACGCGAAAGAGGCTCTTCTTCCAGGGTCGATGATGGGTGTCGGCGAGAACGACGTGCCGGCGCACGAGACACGGCACGCGCTCCTTGCGGGCCGCGAGACACGCGGCGAGATCCACGGCGACGGGACCCTCGCTGAGGACGACGCTCGCACCCGCCGCCCTTATCGCTCGATGAACGTGTCCGGGAAGCGCCGCGTAGCGCGCCGCGTCCATGGGAACGCGGATCACCTCTTTGGCGAGCGCCTCGATACTCGTGTGCAGCGCGCCGTCGGTGAGGATCGTCAGGTCGAGATCGACGCGCTCGCGCATCCAGGCGATCTGCTGCGCGAGAACGGTCTGGGCACCTCCGGAGCCCTTCTGCGTGCGTCCGTCGGCGCTCTTGAGAACAGAAAGGATCTTCACGGGAACGAGCTCCAAAATTTTACCGGTACGGATAAAATATGTCTACCACGCAAGACATAGCGCTTTGCATTTCCGCGCAGATTAAGTCATTCGTTCTCTTGCCAAAGCTCGTAATTCGTGGATGTCGCGATCAAAGTGAATTGCTCGCTCAGCTGTCGATCGTAAAGCTGTCTCAGTGCCCATGCTGTCGATCCTGCTTTGGGATTGCGCGGGACAACAACGACTTGTGAGTCTCCATAAAATTGAGTTGGCTCAGGGTGTCTATCCATCGAAAAGGTGCGATTCAAATCATACCAGGACATCTGTCCACGCGGTGGCGGGGAGCCTAGTAAGAACGGAAGTGCGTTGGCGAATTCCTGAAGGAAGACCCGCTTATCATACATTCCATGTCTTAGCACTAACTCTGAAGCTTCTATAAACAAGGCGTGATCGCGCATCGTGCTCGGCGAAGACACGTCATCCACAAACTTAATCGAAGACAACGAATCCCTCAGTTGTCCCCAATCATTCTCCTTTGTAGAGGCCGCCTTAATAGGCATGGCCACACTTGCATAAATGGCAGAAATGACGAGGAAGGCACAAAAACCTGCTGGAGCACGTATGAGTAACCCAGTCATCTTTCCGGCAGGCGCAGATACAGTAGCTGCATGAGCTACAAAAAGCAGCGCGATAGGAATAACAGATATCTCAAGAGAATGATCGTTTAACGAGGCAACTAAGCCAGTTGCCAAGATTCCCGTGGCAATCAGGGAAAAAGGAAGCGCTTGACGAGCGGCGGATGAGGTAGACCTCATGCGCTCGCAGATCATCAAGCAGACTAAAGCAACACATATCGGTACTATGGGCGTCCAGTCCCAGCGTACGAGTGTAAATATCCTGAACCAAATCCGGTAAGACGTGGAATTGACGCCAACTGCCTCGCTGATCATGCCCACATATGCTGCCGCCACCCCGGGGAACATAAAGATGAAGAAGATGATGGCGATTATTGCGGTCACGGCTGCGACCGACGCGGTCACGAGAGCTTGTAGTCTGTAGCTGCTCCGGTCAAAAACGGCAACGCAAGCGACTCCTAGGATCATTGCAAGGGCAAGCACCCCGTAGGAAACCTTAGTCAAAGACATAATTGCAATGCACAGCCCGCCGATAATCCCGTCAATTGCGATATTGCGCAAGGAAGAGGTTTGTTTTGTCGGAAGGACGACAGCCGCAACAACGGCTATCAACATCAGGGAAATGGTATTATAGTATGCGTCTTGCCCAATCAACGAGAAGTGAACACCCATCAGTCGCGGCGCGACGGGTATTGAAATCACATACATGCAAATCAATACTGCAGTGGTCGGATCTGTTCTCCGTAGCAAAACCCAAAGCAAAAAAGGAGCCGTGGTGGCAGCAGGCCAGAAGCCTACCAGCGTCATCATTTTATAGTTTTCGGACAGACTGGAATTAAAGCCCAAGAGCCAATAGTACAAAGGCCCGAGAGGGGTAAAAAAGTCAGTGTAAGGCTGAAGCCCATTTTGCAGCTTCCAAACCTCCCCCCACGTAAAAAGGAAATCATTATAGAATATCGTGAGTGGAACTCCATCCGATATAATCCACGACGCATACATCCCGATGAGAAATACACTCATTACGGAGCTGCTTATAAGCCCAGTACGGGTGATGAAAATGTTTTTATTAGGTTTTGTCATCACAGCTCTCCTGCCGTCGACGCGACTATTGTAGCGGCTTAACCCTGAAAAGTCGTGCCTGCTGGACACCTTCAGGCAGGGCGATCTGTTCCAGGAAATTGACGCCCACCGTATCCATGAGGCGCCCGATCGTGTCGCCGTCTGTAAGTCGCCCTTCAAGACCGATATAGGATCCGCGCCCACAGAACAGGACGTGACTGACACCCCGCTCGACGAGCATCGCATGGGCGCGTTCGGTACTCGTCTCGTGATAGAAGTCGTACTTGAATCGGAAACCGGGCTGCAGTCGGTGGATCGGTATCGATAGAACCGAGTAATCCGTCCATTGCAGGAGGAAGCTCGACACGTCTGGATGAGCGAGCACGATGTCGCTCGACGAGCGCGCCGGCTCGATGTGACGCAGATGCGCGATCGCGTCGTCGATGTGACAGAAGCCGAGGAGCGGGCGTCCGCTGACGGGATCGACCACCGCCTCGTCGGTTCGGGTCTTGCGGAAATCGCGTTCGGTCTGGACCGTGACGAGGTTCATCGAGAGGACGACGAGACAGGCGATGGCGGTGTGCAGCGCCTTGCCACCCGGCGCCGCGCAGGCGAGGAGCCGTCCGGCGGCGAGCGCCACCACGACGAAGGAAGTCAATTCGAAGAACGGCACCGCACGCATCACCACGGCGCCGTAGCCGCGCGTCAGGATCGCGAAGATGCCGACGACCATCACGATCGAGGCGAGCGTAGCGAGATCGCGCCGCCGAACCGCGAGCGCGAAGAAACCGAGGAGGATCGGCAGCGCCACGAGCGTCATCGGCATCACGTCGACGAGCGTGCGCAGATTGTCGATGCCGTTCGCCGACAGGCGGCGCAGATTGAGGATCGCAGCCGATTCGCGGATGTGGAGAGAGCGCGTCTCGCGGTAAATGTCGTCGAGGTCGTGCGCGTTTCCGGTCAAGACGAGCTGTGGCTGCGTCAGATAGGCGACGAGAACTGAGCCGAGGAGAACGGCGAGACCGGCGAGGCCGGCGAGCGCGAGACGACCGACGAAGCGCTCGGGCGAGAAGCGATGGAGCGCGTAGAAGCCCGGCACGAGCGGCAGGAGGAGCGCGAGGAAGAACAGAGACAGGGTGTCGCTCTCGTTCCAGGCCTGATGCGTCAGATACGGTCCGTATTCGATCATGAGAAGACCGAGGATGCCTGCGCACAACGAAACCGAGAACACGCTGCCGGCCCGCGCCGCTTCGCGCCGCCCGAACAGCCACGACAGGCCGAGGCCGAGAAGGAGCGGGAACAGAGCGAGGATCATTTCCACGGAGACGAGCATCGCGAAGGCGAAGACCAGGCCCGCCGGCCAGTGATGGCACCTCTCCTCCGGCGCGCGCAGGAGGCGCAGGGCGTAGCCGATCTGCAGGATCCAGAGGATGTAGAGGATGCTCGAATGGTCGATGATGCCGGGGATGTAACGATGGCGCACGTATTCGGTGCTCGCGACCGCGAACATCGCCACGATCCCGACCCGCGCGTCGCCGAGCGCCCGCGCTGCCCAATAGGCGGCCCCGAGAAGGCCGGCGATCATCAGGGGAGAAAGGAAGATGCCCCAGACGTTGACGGCGTCCGCAGGATGCATGAAGAACGACAGGGGATAGGCGCCCATCGCGACGAGCACCGACATCGGCGAGGTCCAGTGGGTGACGACGCCGCGCGGCGGGTCGACCGCCGGTAGGGTGTGGTCGAACCATTGGCCGTTCATCAGGAGCTGGGCGAGATAGCCCCGCGTGAGCGAATCGGGATCGTCGAGCCGCCCGATCATGCCGTTCGTCGCGCCCGTCCCGTAGACGATCGCCAAAGCGAAGACGAAGCAGATCAGGAACGCGATCCGCGCTCCACGATGATCGTCGGTCATTGTGCCGTTCTCCGATAGATCGACAGCGTGTCGTCGGCGACGCGCCGCCAGGAATAGAGGAAAGCCGTCATCCGGCGCGCATCGACCGCGAAGGCGGCCCGCTGTCCGGGTGACCAGGAGAGGACGTCGCTCACGCGCGCCGCGAAAGCCCGCCCATCGCCCGGCGCGACGAGAAAGCCCGTCTGCGCGTCGGCGACCGCGTCGGTGATGCCCTCGAGATCGGCGGCGACGAGCGGCACGCCGCGCCGTGCGAAATCGAGCGCAACGAGGCCGAAGCCTTCGACGTCGCCGGCATGCTCGCTCGGTAGGTTGGGCATCACGCCGACCCAGGCGCAGCGCACCAAGCGGTCGAGCTCGTCGTCGTCGACCTCGCCGCGCAGATCGACGCGCGGATCGTCTTCGAGAGCGGCGACGACGTCGTCGTCCCACGGCGAGCCCACGACGACGAACCGGACGTCGTCGGGCAGGAGAGGGAGGACTTCGCGCGCGAACCAGTCCGCACCCTTGCGGCGCACCAGGCGTCCGAGGAAGAGGACGCTACGCGAGGCGGGGTCGGGGCAGGGGAGGGGGCTGTCGAGATCCGGCGTGCAGCCGAGCGGTACGGGATAGACGGGCCCGAGTCCGCGCTCTCGGGCGATGCGTGCCGTGTTCTCGCTGTTCGAGACGTAGGCATCCACGACCGACACGCGGCGAACGAGGGTCATGAAGAGACGATAGAGGGCGGGCGCCACACCCGTCCTGTCACCGTAGATGATGTCGAGGCCGTGCACCGTCACGACGATGCGCCCCCGATAGCCGGACAGGCGCGCGAGGAGCGCGAGCGGCCACAAGACGAGATCGCCGAGATGGATGACGTCGTGGCGACGTCTGCCGCGCACGATGGCGGCGGCCGAGGAGAAGAAGAATGCGAACAGATGTTTGATCGAGCGTCCGGCACCACGGATCTCGGGTGGATGAAGCAAGGTCAGCCGCACACGGTCGGAGAGCGCCTCGACGAGATTGATGGAATAGGTCTCCATGCCCCCGCGTGTCGGCTTCCATTTGCGCGTGATGAAAAGAACATCGAGCTGATTTTCGTTCATTTATCAAATCGTCTCCTTGCCTCGACTATAAAGACAAAGATAAGACGGAAGTGCCGCGCAATGATTTTAGGCGAGCGGATCGAATCACGGAAGCGACATGTCCGATCCGATCTCACAATATTGTACGATCCAAGCACGATTCGTCGGCATGTCGTTGCGGACTCGAAACGCCGTACACCCGCGCGTCTGCATGCAAATCAGCCTGCATAGACGCTCGGATTTGTTTCGGAGAAGAAACAAACCTCTGTCTACAAGTTCGTCTGAAGTCTGTTTGAGTTGGACTTGAGAGGACTCTTCATATTGAAGCTTCAACGCTTCCGCGAACGCATCGAAGCTAACGTCTGGCCTTAGGTCTATCCTTGTGAGATATTCAAATGATGGTGGTCGTCCATCGTTCTCCAGGTCGAGTGTAAAGAGCCAGTCGAATTGAGTGCCTACGACAGTCGAAATGTTGCGCTTCCCTGCTCGCAATCCTTCGAGAATCGACAGGTAAGGGGTTGTCCAGCTCTTTGCCATACGAAGATCAACGTTTTCTATAGACGCAAGATGAACAAATCCACTTTCAGTTGTCACGGTCGATGCGATCGTATCTCTATACTGCGACCATTGCCGGGTGACCAGAGCATCCGAAACAAGATTGATCCCAATGGCGACGATAGCCAACTGTGTCCAGATCGAGCGGCGGATATTCGACTCTTCTTCACGGAATGTCCAGAATAAACGCTTATCCCCTTCACTCCGGTCGCCCTACAGCTAGTAGCTCCGGGCTGGTCAGGAGCTTGACAATCGGGACGGAGCGTGAACAGAGTGCGGTATGCCAGCACGTTGGAACTCGCGCAATCGACCGCCGTCGCTTCTGGAGTTCGGGAAACGCTTCCC